>JABYQS010000075.1:0-174621 GCA_022592435.1 Cerioporus squamosus
GCATTGAATGGTACCGTCGTATCATATCCGTGGGAAAGCTGTTTGTTACTCGGAGCTTACGACGCCAGCCACGGTGAGTCTCCTCTTCCTCCCCCATCGTCACGATCTGTATATCTGTATATCTCATCTACTTCCTGCTTCCAGATACTTTGAGCGAACGATCGATGGCAGACTTGGTGTTGCCTTCCCAACCGAAATCACGGAAGCCATCCTTGACAACCTGAACGACGATCAGTCCTCGTTAAAGGCTTGCGCTCTGGTATGCAGCGCATGGCTTGCCTCCACCCGCCCTCGCCTGTTCCACAAGTGCACCATCACTACCAAGGAGAGGACCCGGAGGCTGCGGCGTTCTTTGCCTCTAATCCTCAGGTCGCAGCGCACATCCGACACCTCGACATAAACCGAGGTCAGAACCGCGATAACTGGATCGACCTCGCGGACGTGGAGAGCTTGCTCAGTGCCCTCCCATCGCTTCGCTCGCTCTCAATCTCCAAGATATCGCTGGACGTTCCGAGCGGGCGCAATGCTGAGCCGCTGGGCCCGCCTCCCAAGCTCGGCGCGCTCGACGAGTTGAGTATCAAGTCTTCCAATCTGTCCACGTACCAGTTCGAAACGCTCTTCCGCCTCCTGAGCCTTTTCACCGAGATCCACCGTGTCGAGCTAGTCCGCACCGACAGACCCCTCGTCGGCGACGAGGACGACCGGTTCAATTCCATCGGAGATCCCCCCGATCACATCAAGATCGCACACCTGTCCGCGCTCGACATCCCTCGGAGGGTCGTGCTCAAGCTCCTGACGCTCACCGAGAGCGCGAGCTCGCTGCAGACGCTCTGGTACGACGACCGGCACCTCGACTGGAACGTCTCCGACGACCTCGGGGCTCTCTTCGCCGCCATCGGTCCGCGCAGGAGCCTCCGCCGCGTCATCTTCGGGCCCTTGCAAATCTTCCTACTTCCTCCATGGGGCCCACCCCAGTGGATGCCCGACCACATCACCGGACGTGAGTCGTCTCTACATCTATCTTGTCGTGTGGCCGGGACACTGACCGTGCATCGCACTTAACCGAATCGCTCATCCGAATCGCCATTAGCTGACACGCTCCCGTGGGCGTCTCTGAACTTCTCCCGCTGCGAGGCCCTCGAGGAGTTCAACCTGCGCACGCGCGCCATTCTCGCGATCCATGCCAACCTATTCGCGACCTTACCTGCGAGCGCGAAGTTTGTCCGCATCACGCTGGTTGGAATCCGCGACATGCCGGCGGGCCACGTCCACCTCGGCCAGTGGGTCGAGTTCGACCAGCTCTTCTCTGCAGTTCGATTCCGGCACCTCACGCTCGTGCTGGACTGGTCGCACGCGCGCGCGACGATATCTGAAGACGTATACACGAATATTCGGAGTTGGGCGGATGGTATGATGCCTCGGCTCAAGGCGCAGGGGAGGCTGGTCGTCACTGACACGCCTCGGGACTGGTGGAGTGAGTGGACGTCATGTCTTTCGTTGCGTTGAGACATAGCTCACCGTCCATCAGAGTACTGAAGATTGTCCCTCGTCATTTGTTGGATACCGAGAGTGGCAGTGTACGATGCTATTGTATAATATGAAATATGACTCAGACAGGATGCCTTCAGACTTCAGTGACGTCAAGCGTCTCGTATGACTTCAATCTCGATTCGGCGCCTATCTCGCGTCGCATCCTGCCCAGCTCCTTCTTCAATCTTGACCATCGCCTCCTACCCACGAAGGACCTTGTGAATTACCTTGCGACCAGCTTGTGTGATTGCTTGGTCACTCAAGTCAACACCACAACCACTTGCTCAATATCGACCTTAGCTGCATCGCCCACACGCGGGAAATGATCGTCCCGGCTCTGAACGCACGCTGTTAACCCCACGTCCAGTTCCTGTCGAACACTACGCTGAACGGTATGTTCTTACTGCAAGTGTTTGTTTGCGCCGATGTTGCTGAAGAATGCGATCATAGAGTGCTTGACACGGGTGCCAGAGCCCCAGAGCTCCACGCACTATCCGATTGAACCCAGCTTGGCCGGACTCCGACGCTCGAGGCTGAAGCAAGCTATGTCCCCGGTGGATATCTGTGATAAGGTCCACCTTTGCCCCTCGGGAGGTGAGAAGCTCCTTGATCTACACATACGCTTGTCTGATCGTTGCCAGCACCGTTAAGAGGGGCCTGCTGTGCATCCTATGACTCTATACATCCGAGAAGATCGGCCCTCTATCTCCCTCGTCATATCGTACCCGAGCAGGCGTGGGAGGCAGTCAATGCTCGCATAGCGACGAATGAACCGAGGATGTCATTGGTCTCTTCCTGCACTGCCTCCCGATTCTACCTGCATATGCCGCGCCCCAGGGATGCACCTCAACATTTGCAGCATCATCTGAAGCGCAACCCCTCTTCGATGCACTTACGAGGCTCAACAAACGACTCCTCGCGACAGTGTAAGTACAGGGCTAAATCTACCTGGAGTCGGTCATACGCTGACATTCTCACTGCCTTGTCACTAGTGGGCGTCTCGATCGATTAGGGCTGTGCGTGGGCTTCCATGACTTCCATGGTATTTGGGTCGTGTCGCACATATAACATCCACGGCGGCATGCCTCCTCCGAGTTCGTTTTTCTCCTTGTACTCTCCCTCTACCTGTAAGTGACAGACCCGTTCCGCCGATACAAGAATCTGAAGGACATCACAGCTGGAGCGACGGGCTCGTCGCGAGCGCACGCTGGACTCTGTCCATCTGAATTTCACGTCCTGGCGACGTGTCAGATTATCCGGGCAGTAAGTCCTGCTTCAGTTGTTCTTCTTTCCGGCGTATGTTTGATGGGAACTTATGCCTACAGGTCCTTATGAGATGTGGCTTCTGAGCACGGGCCGTGCTGAGCTCCGCTTTTTCGTCTCACCGGAAGATGTACCTGAACCTGGCTACGCTGCCCTGTCGCACGTCTGGGACGCGGAGGAACAGTCGTTTCAAGATCTCCAGGCCCTTCGTGCCGAATGCGATGTCTCGGGCCACAATCCGCGCGACCTCGTCTCGGAGAAAATTCGCCGGTGCTGCGAGCTCGCGCAAAGACAAGGCTACGCCTGGCTCTGGGCCGACACGTGCTGCATCGACAAGTCGAGCAGCGCGGACCTCTCCGAGGCTATCAACTCAATGTTCCGCTACTACTCTCTCGCGGACGTCTGCTACGTCTATCTGAGGGACGTTCCAACCGAGGACGCCTTTGTAGGAGACTTCACTGGCAGCTCACCATTCCGGGATAGCCGCTGGCATCGGCGGGGCTGGACGCTGCAAGAGCTTCTCGCCCCATCTGTCGTCTTCTTCCTCTCTGCCTCCTGGGAGTGCCTCGGGTCGAAGGCCGATCTCGCGGAACAACTCGAGGAGGCCACCGGCATTCCGCAGTCCGTCCTTCGACTCCAGACGAAGCTCGGGGACATCAGCGTCGCTCAGCGCATGTCCTGGGCTGCGTTCCGACAGACGACGCGCCCGGAGGACGAGGCGTACTGCTTGTTGGGCATCTTCGACGTCAATATGCCGACGCTGTATGGCGAGGGGCGGAGAGCGTTCCAGCGCTTGCAGGAGGAAATCATGAAGCGAAGCACCGACACCACGCTCTTCGCATGGGGCCGGCGGTTCGACTTCGACCAACTTCAGCAGACCAATGAACCAGTCCCCTCCGGCCTCTTCTCGTCTTCCCCCTTTCGGTTTCGTGCCTGCGCTGGGCTGGTCTTCCGGGAGCGTTCTTCTGGTAATAAGTCTGTACGTGGAACTTGACGAATGAAGTACATCTTAATTGCGTAGCTGATTTCCTTCTCTTGCTAGCCTCTCCCGCGAGCCCGCAAGGGCGTTGGTGGCCCTGTCACATTCTCGATTACTCCCCATGGGGTTCTTATCCATGTCCCGATCGTCGAGTACCGAGGATGGACGTTCGCTGACCTCGGCTGGTCTGAGAACGGGCAGCGGGTCATGTTGACTCTCGCACAGCGCCGTCATGGAGAATCCGACCTGTCACATCCGATCTACAACATCTGTGGAGAGTATCGCCTGGTGCGGATCCCCCGGGCAAACAGAAGGGGTGCTCTCTCCTTAAAGCCGCCTCCATGCGCACAACGTGGAGGAACATCTACCTCTCTCACCGTCCGGCACACACCCCTGTACAGTCTTCGCTTCCCGCCATCCCTATCAATCACTGTGTTGCTGCACCGTTCAGGTTCCCCGAGCGCCGCATCGCGAACTTCGCTCGTCTCGCCAACGGAAGTCTCGAGTCCATTCACAATGCGGAACTGCCTTGGGAAGGCGATCCGCCTACCACATTCACGTTCCGCATCTCCAACGTCAACTTCCTTGTCATCACAGTCGGGAGATGTACGGCTCCGATCACGCCATCTTTTCGCAAAGACCGGCCCCCCGCTGCCATGTGGGCGAACATACAGTGGAACCCGGCTGAGGACGCAGCACTCTCCAACGTTCCTGTGCATGATTGCGCAACGGATCATGTCATGGAGTGGCGGGACCTGAAGAAGACCTTCGTGCTCCTGCCAGAGGGTACCGCCAGGAAGAGCTACAAGTTCTTCACGCTGTCGTTCACCCGATGCCCTCTCAGCACCTCGGGGACTCTCATTTTGGACGTCTCGGTCGAAGAGCGGTTCTCCACACGTTGCCCCTGCCAATCTTACCCCTATGCTTCGTACTCATCCTCGACGAGCACTCTTGCTTCAGTGTGTTCGTCGTGCTGGGGCGATGTTCACGAGTTGAGCTCCAATCTTCCGAGAGGCGGCGTCCCCCACGATCTTCGCAAGCTTGAGGAATATGCTACGGAAGTCTCCCGATGTCCTGTTTCTACTTCGCCTCCAGCGTCTCCTTCGAGCATCGTATCATTCAAGCGCATCATCCGCGCTTTTGGGCATTGCTCTCGAACATGATGTGCAGGTTGATGCCCCCGGTCGCCTCCTCCTCGTCGTGTCATCATGAGTGATATACATCTAGATTTGCATGGTCTATACTGTGTAGGACGATATGATTACTTAGCGTGTATGTTGTATTCCTCATTGTACTCCCGCATGCGTCCTGCACCTCGTGTAACATAGTCAATGATTATCATGCTCCTTTCATCTCTTCCACCTCCTTGAGTTGCTTGCACCTTGAGCTTACTTACCACTGCTAAACTCGTTTCGCGCTTGTTTATGTCGAGCCCGATAGTTGACCGCGTCCACGATGACCGTTGGTGCAAGACCCCGACGAAACCCTACCGCCCTCATCAGCCTTAGTGCTAGAATGCCCAATCGCGCGATGCACGTCAGGTCCAACGCGAGTACATACTGATACTCGTGATAGTAGCTACCCTTGTGTCGACGGAAAAGAACATGATGATCCTCGTGTT
Organism: Cerioporus squamosus; assembly: GCA_022592435.1. Classification (NCBI taxonomy): domain Eukaryota; kingdom Fungi; phylum Basidiomycota; class Agaricomycetes; order Polyporales; family Polyporaceae; genus Cerioporus; species Cerioporus squamosus. The sequence continues at coordinate 5,394 of JABYQS010000075.1, forward strand.
TAGACAAACGAGTACGACCTGTTGACGGGAGCGAACTTCACAATTGATACATGAACTTTGATGAAAGGACTATGTGATTGAAGAAAAGTACAATCCGGGTACAGAATCCATGCGACAATCACAATGCAGAAACAGAGAGCAAGTCGATAACACACGGGGACGCAGTCCAACAAAGCGAAGGCGAGTAAAAGAGGGGACATACGAAACGTTATGATGGCAATAGAGAACTCAACAAGGATAATTCAAGCCCTGCGAAGACACGTTGAGCAGCAAGAACGACCAGCTTAAGAGGAGACGCACCACGCCTCGAAGCCCTGCCCGATCGTACCACCACAGCAATTCTGACTGGATTCCAGCGTCCTCTATCGCGTAGTCGATAGCGTCCATCGCGTCATTCAGTCCGACATCAGCGTCGATCTCGTCCATCCGTTCGTCCGCCTCGATGTTCGTGTATAGCGCGAAGAGCACGTCGTGGATCTTGCTGAAGGGGAGCACATGAAGCAACTTGACACCCGCCTCATGCTCGAGATGCTTCCTGACCGCCAAAGATGCGCATTTGTCGAGGTAGTAGAGGAGCTCATCGTCCTGTGCATCTGTCTCCGACAACGCGCCGTACCGCACGTATGTCTTGCCCAGCTTCTCGGTGAGGTATTCCTGAAGCGGCATCTTTATCTTGTGGTACTCCGCGTACTTGATGAGGTCGCGCCATGAGAATGCCCAACCGTAGGCAAGACGTGGTCCGTCCACGAGGCATCTAGGACCGACTTCGTCTTCTCCGATCACAGGCCGCGGGTGGAATAGCTTGTAGAGCCTGTCCCACTTCTGTAGCAAATACTCATAAGTGACAGACGATAAACGGCCAGAGTCGCACGAACCGCCGCCTGTGCGCGTTTCGCTCGTTCGGTGAAGGTCCAAGGCAACCCCGGCTCGACCAACGGGTCGGGGTCATCGTCGATCTCGAACAAGTACGCGTCTTCCGGATACTGGGTCGAGTGCAAATCAGAGGGCATGGTGTGATTGAGTCGATGAAGGAGACGGCGGACGCAGTGTAATGGCGAGTGACGAAAGCATCGGAAGCTCCTCACTTACAGCTGGCGTCAAAACCAATGCCCGACACGCGAAAGCGTGCATGTCGCGCCAGAAAATGCCCAAAATTCAGAAAATTCCCCGTAGGCCGTACAAGCCCAAAACTATGAGAAACCAATAAAAGCACCCTATACTCTTCTTGCACGAAGGTTTGACGGTCGTACGCTGGTCTCAGAGGTCGTTTGAGCTCGAGTATGTCGGACCAAGAGACCACGTCTGCGGGCGCTTGGACGTCGCACAGCCGCACTCGCGTGTAGCGCCCGTAGACGTGGTGTTTTGGTTGCTCTTGGCCACCTCCATTCCCCGGATATATCCAGAGTAGAGGTACAAGAAACTATGCTGGTGCGTAGATGAGTGCACCCCGAAGTCGAATGAGGCGAAACGGAGGAGTCAAAGCAGGGCTGTTGAATTTCTGAATTTTTTAATTTCTTTCGTGCGTTCGGAGTTCAAACTGCGCATCGGGACGTCGGGCATTAGTTTTGACGCCAGCTGTACTTATCCGTTCTTCGGGGGTGGCGCCCAAACCCTGAGAATAGTTACGTAATCAATGTGTACTATCCCAAGCTATCCACGCTATTGTTCTGCGCTCTTTCGTTCTTTCATCCTCATGCGTATCAGGAAACAATCGGACAGGGTCGACTGATGGTCCCGGCCAGAAGGACCTGAAAGGACCATGCGTCCATCGGGGTGCTTCTGCAGAGCACATGGCCCTGCCCAATCTTATTGTTCTGAAGACCTCCTCTGTAACTGACAATGAAATCACTATTGACGGCGATGCATGTAAGGGCATCGATCGATTAGTGTTCTCCCCGACGCGGCCACGCATGCATACTTACCTCGAGGTACACTTAAGCTTCCCCTCGACGCACACTTCCCCTCGACGTACACTTCCACTCGCACGCTCGCACCCCCGACCCGACTATCCCGACTGCTCCCCATGCCCCATCCCAAGGACGACCCCCACCCCGGAATATCCGCTGCTTGGAGGTCCAAACAGGTAAACTTGCGACACATGTTCCCTACAGGCTGGCTTGTACCTAGTCAGATTCTAATCTACTTCGCTCATAGCACATAATCCTTGAACAGACTCAGATGAGCCGTCACCTCATCAACCACTTGTACTTTGCATGGGCCAGCTCTGGTCTTGAAAGTTCTCTCTACGGCTTGTATAGCTTCGCCCTCTTCCTCATCGCTCTTGTCACGGAATATAAGTACCCCCATGCCTCGTTGAATGTCGGCCCGCAGGCCGTCTTTCAGGAGAAGCGTATTCCTCCCACGCAATCTGCTTCCGGCTCCAAGTCGGAGGCAGCTTCCGCCTCCAAGTCCGGCTCGTCGCCGACAAGTCTTAGCGCAGGGCACAACAACACTCACGCGGGTGGGGCGACATCCGGATCTCAGCAGGACGGTACGTTCCTTGCGTCCATTCATAGAGAATCTCCGTCTAACTTTTCGAGGAACAGGCGTCTCAAGTTCCCAAGTTCTTTCTCAGGAAGGGCCAGTTGCCGGCCCATCTTCGACCGACGTCGGTCCCGAGAATGCTCCTGCTGGGACGGCTCGTAGCTCTCAGGCGTCGGCCTCGAAAAACATACAAGAGACGTCCCCGGAGGTAGGCCAGAAGAGGACACCACTGGCAGACTTCGCTCGGATGTTCATCCCGAGCAAGCCTCCGAAGCATCTCCAGTCGGAGGCTGTCAACCTTCCTGGTGACCCCCCTGTCCCTCTTGTTGTCATCAAGGACGACATGATCATCGACATCATTGAGATCAAGCCTCTTGATGTCCATGAGAGGTTCCAGCTTGATGACGCTGGTAGGGAGGCCGCTGAGGTTGCGCTTACGGGTCATTAGGAGCAGGTGTACGAGACTGCGCAGACTACACTGGAGCACAAGAGTTCCTGGGACACCGTCTCCGTCATCCTGATCATCGGGTTCTTCTTCACCCAGTTCGTGTGGACCAGTGCCAAGGAGGCACCCAAAGCGCATGCGTCACTGCCCCACGCTGGAAGCTCGTCTGAGGCTGCAAGTTGAGATGTCAACAACTCGCAACCTCTCCAGGTGCCCGATGCGAGCTCGCGACCACCCGTCACCCCTTGCCCGCCTGTTCCTGGTTCCAAACCCATGCCCGTTCTCAGTCCATTTGCGCCTTTCGTCGGAGATCCCGAGCTCCTTGCCTCTCAGATCTCCAAGGACAACCTGAATGAGTTGCTTGGCGACGGTAAGACGCGCCGTGCGATCCTCCGCGAGCGCTCTATGCCCGTTATATACCACTACAACGAGCCTATCTTTGTCCTTTCGAAGGAACTAGGCCATAAGAAGACCTGCACGCTCACGGACAAGTTCATTGGCGCACTCACCACTCCCTTACGGCATTCGAAGATTATCCAAGAGCAAGTAGTCATTCAGCCCAGCTGGTTGGATTGCAATGAAGCGGCGATTCCAACAACGAACGATCAGTTGGTCAGTGACGCCACGTTCTCGTTCCTATGTACGGATCTTTTGCTCACGCTATAATCGTAGAATACGGACCGTATTCGTGCTGTGTTGCGTGAACAGAAGATACAGGCCTCGTATGATCAGGATGACGCCCTCGCCGGATCGGAGGTGATAGTTGATAAGGTCAAGAAGCTATCTTGTCAAGAGGAAGAAGACGAAGCGGACTTCAACCCTTCCGAGCCTGTGGTGCACACCGAACAGACTGAGGTTCGCCGCAGCGAGAGAGAGCGCCACAAGGCTATTCATGTCCCCGTGCTTCCATCCCTGGTGATCGGGGCCAGAAAGGCAAGAGCCGCAAGACTCGCTGCGCGGCAAGCCGCAGGGCAGCTAGTGGAGGAAGGAGGAGAAGACCAGGAGGAAGCAGCTGGAACGTCGCGCAGACAGCCCGCTCACAGAGCGCGTCCCGCACGTGGAGGTGTCCAGAGAAGCGGAGCCTCTGGAAGTGGAGGCGGCAAGCGAGGGAAGACGCAGTAACTGGTTCAGTCCTTCGAGCACCCCCTCCCTCCTTTCCCTGACATTATGTGACATACCAACGGCATAGCCGCCGTCGATGGTCGCAGTAAGGCTACCAGGCAGCTCTCTTCACATTATTTCTTTTGTATCAATACGAGAAGTCCAGAAAGTTCTCTCATTGTTTCGCCAACGTATACATGCTGTGATATTCCTCCTAGATCCTACATTTCGTTGAGACTCGCTACAAGAATAAGCCGGTAAACTTGGTAAACCTCGATATGTTTCACGCACTTAACATAGTCATCAAACCATATACTAGACGGCATACAGCGTGTTCAATTCATGCAGCTTATCGACATGCGCTATCTGAAACAGCTGCAGAGACAACCACGATCCTCGCCGCGCCGATGGGCGCGTCGCTATCTCTAGCACGACGACACTACCGATTTGGACTGACATCGTTCATGTGCGTATGCGATATGTAGAAACAGGACTGCCGTCTACCGCAGCAACAGAAGAGTTCGGCCCGAGTTACAACTTTGTCCTAGCAGGACTTGGTGCATCTAAGGGAAAGTAATCGTGAAAAGAAGGGCGCCGGGAGCAGGGGTGTAGTGATACAGTCGCAGCGATGGGGATACAAGAAATCCAGGTCAGAACGAATGAGTACGATACTGGCGGTCCTGCATGAGGGATCGAATTTCTGGTGAGATCAATGTCCGAGCCGCTGACAGCCCGTCGGGGCACGAAGCGGCGGGTATCCAAGACGTCCTGGAGGAACACATGCATATGGTGAGTCTGATATTTTTGGTGGACGGGTCGCGCAGCGTACCTTTGAGAACAACCGCACGCATTCAACTCAACCAGTCCATCTCAAGACGGCTGTAAGTTGGATGGGCGAGAGGAACGGAAGCTGGAGCTAGTGGGTGTGCGTAGGTTTCAGCTTCACACTCCGTGGTGCATATGTATCGGCATATTCTCACCGAAGGTAAAGGCCAATGTCGGGGTCGCGTCGGACGGGGAAACGTCGCTCTCACGGGGCAGAATGGGTCCCGCAGAGGTCGGCAGCACGAGAGCGAGAGAGAGGAGGGCGGCAGCTGCGAGGGTGACGAAGCGCGACATCGTTGGGTGAGCACTGGAAGGAAAGTACGATATGAGCGGGGATGCTTCTTGTGAGTGGGAGGAGAGCTGTTGTGAAGTGAAGAGGCGACCCGGTCTGAGGCTTTTGTATCCTTGAGAAGCCACAGCGCCTCGAGAACATACGTCAAGAACTGCTCGACTCGACCCGAGTCAAGATAGGTGGCGTCCGCGTAACCCAACTACGGACAGTCTGTGTTGGGTGACGTTTCAGAGCCTCGCCCCCAGCTGCAGGATACATTCGGCCGATTTGGGAAGTTGCACGGCACAGATGCGGACATGTCAGGATGTTTCGAGGACCGGTAATAGCGGGAACTGCGAGATGGACAGCAGATGCGACCGATGCTACGAAGCAGACACACAATGCTTGCCTGAACGGGAACTGACTCCATGACACAGTGTAGAGGTATTGCCTCTCGCACCCCTGTCGAGGACAGACATGTTGTTCCTGCGGATCATCATATTCAGGTGAGCAGATAGGTGTCATCAAATTCACTGGTGGTACATGTACGTACCTGTGCTCTATCGACGCGCACGCCCGGTGGCGGCGCGATGAGCTCTGGCGGCACGTTAGGAGGCGTTGAAGGTCTGGTCTGGGACCAAGAATAGGGTGAGGGTGAGGGTGAGCACAGATCGGTACCCATGCCTGCGCCGGCTGCGAGTCAAGGCCATACACTGCTCGTCAGCGGTAGTGTCGAGCGGCAGCCATTGCTATCTTGCCTAACTCGGTATGGCAATGAACTGAGGACTGGCGGATGTTCGTCTCCGACAGACAGTGTCAGCATGCGCGACGGCTCGAGAGTGCGGCGTGCGGCGGGAGATCACGTCTGCTTGGCACTGCATGTCACTACGGTCCCGAGCTCGGCTATGACAGGTGGCTGTGGACATCTCCATCTAGGAAGTCGCGAAAACAAGGACGTAGACCTGTCAATTTGTTGCAGACATTCAGACACTTTGCAGACATCGCAGAGTGAAGGCCGACGAACCTCAGATGGTCGAACATGTTTCTAAAGGGTATGCTGCGAACATTACATCAATTTCCCAAGTAAAGTAGACATCCGCAAACCAGTGTCCATGGGCGATTGTACGCAAGAATGGAAGTATCCGTGACCGCAAGTGCGCCCACTCCGCTGTAGGGCTACACCAGCCTCCGAGTGCACAGCGAGAGTCCCACGAGCGCTCCAGAGACGACGAGAACCCAGGGCGCTCCCATATGGATCGCGCCGTTCCCACCGCCCTGACTAGTCCCACCTTGCTTGTCCCTATCTTTGCCGCTCATTCCCTGCGCAGTTGCGAGGACCGATGCGTCTATCGAGACAGTGTTCTTCGTCTTAGTGAACACCGTAGTGGGGAAAGTCTCGACGCTCGGCGTCGCGCCGGCCTGCTGCTGCGCGGCGTCCGAGAAGAAGACGAGCGCAACGCCAGGGGCAGGTACGCGAATCGTGCAAGTATTCGCGTTCTGATCACAAGGCACGGTGACGACGTTTTCCTCGCCCTTGAGGCGGCCATCCACGTCGAAGCGGCCTCCGAGAGTCTGAAGCATGCCGCGAGTTAGAGCCGAGACACGAAACCAGATGTAGGTACAGACCTGCCCTGCCCAGGTGATGTTGTCCTTCTCCGAAACTGACGGGGCCAGCAGGTACCTGAGAGCGAACCTGTATCAGCGCACTGACTGGCCCCTGTAGGATATCTATCAATGACTCACTTAACCTTTGCCTGTGCCGGTACAGAGTTCGCCTCCCCGAACTGTTGGCCGCCAATGTTGATAGTTGCGACGAAGTCGTTTGAGCCGCTTGGATCCGTCATGAAGTTAATCAATGCCATACGCGCCAGGTTGCCGCTCTCGTAGATGGCGTAGGCGGGGGTCAGGTCATTGCCATCAGGCAAGAGGTCCTTCACCTGTGAGGTGTTCGTAGTGCCGAGGGCCTCTGCGACGACCAGTGCGGAGTAGAAGAGCGGGCCAACTGTCCATTGGTGGATGGCTGACTCGTTGGTCGGCGGCGCTGCGGAGATCATTGAATCAGTGAGACCAAGAATAGATACATTCTTGCGGCTCGAGCGCACTTACCAGTGAACGGCTATGCAAACACATCGACGAATCGTTCAGTTGAGATGAGGATGTAAGAGACGGGATACGGGATAACGTACATTGTATGACACGTTCTGTCCACCGGCATGCAGTAAGGCGCCCGTGAAGTTGCTGTTCGCCATTTGCAGGCCGTAGTCAACCGCCCAAAGAGCGGAAGCAAACGCATCGCTGATACCCGGGAAGCCTCCGCAAGACGCCGTGTTTGTCTCGAACATCAGGAACGGCTTGCCCCATGTCTGCGCCATCATAGTCGAGTTGAGATAGTTGGAGACCAGTCCCTGACCATTCTTGTGCGTCAGATACGTCGGGAGCATCTGTATTGGGTCCCTCGGCGGGTTCTTTGGGTCGGGGAAGACCACGGCGCAGTTGTCGCTCGGGTAACTGCGAGATGTCAGCGAGCGTGATCGTGCGGATAGGTTGGACGTTGCTTACTGTTCAACGGAGAGTGCGGTCAGATATTGATCGTAGGCCTGCACAAAACCTGTATCCCAGACAGCCTCAGGTCTTGGACCCCAGTCCGCACCCTGAACGCTTGGAGCGATGAGCGACTTCTTGTTGGTCACCAGCGCATCGCTCTGGTATGTCTGAGTGAGCAGGCTAAACTCCCCGAAGTAATCGAACTGCGAATACCCAAGCGGGCGATGCCCATGACTGCACGTCAAGAGATTAGGGTCCTAACAAGTACCGGAACGCGCAAGTGGTGAAAAGAACGTACGAGCCGTAGAGATCAGGTTCGTTTCCTGCTTGGAAGCCTAGTAAGTTATCTCCTAGTATAGCTTCTCCCAGCTCTGCGATCTGAAGCCGCCAGTTCGTCGAATCGTTGAATGGTACTCCTAAAGTCACTTCGTCAGCTATGGCTCGGCTGGATGTTCCGATGAGATATGCCTACCGAGATACCACTTTACGTTCACTAGGCTGGAGATGTTGCTTAGCATGTAAATTAGGTCTGGAGTGTAGGCAAGAACGGGCGTGCCGGTCTTCGCAATGTTAGTAACAGAAGAGAATGCGACGAAGGTCACATACGGGATTCGACTTGTCGCCGTTATCCTTTTCCAGTATTCCACCGTCCGGGAAGCTGTCCACCAAGAATGCAGTCTCCTGTGTGTTCCCACCCACACGCACGTGCACCGCGCCGGCCTTCTGAGCAAGAAGAGACATCAGGTTCAGGAATGGTACGTTCAATCTCGTCCTGTGACGAGCCAGGTCAGCAACGGTGGGTCTCCAATGACGAAGCGTGCGCTACTACTCACGAGTTCTTGCCGACTGAAGAGAGAACGTAACGATTAGCCTCTGATAATGCTCAGCAAGAACGAAACGAACTCACTCAACTGAGTTGCGACGGACATCTCGATCGAGAATCCAAAGAAGGTCGGTTTCTGAGGTATGGACAAGCCGTTCATCAGCTGAGCACTGTTGGGCACCGGGATAGTGATAGAGCAGTCGATGGCGCAGGATCATTTGGAATCGCAGGAGGAAGCATGAAGACCGGGTTGTACGCAGCCAACCCAGTGTATTGCGGAGGGCCATGAGTGGTAACGAAAGAGGTTGTGGTAGACGCCGCAGACACCGTGCCAGAGGCAGAGCTAGCTGGTGGTGCGATCGTCGTTTGTCCTAGTGGGCCATATACGGTGACCTCAGCCGCCGTCAAACTCGCGAATAAAGCGACGAGTGCCAAGAGATGCCGGTGCATGGTGGGGTGTGCGAAGGAGAGGAGGGAAGTGCATCTGCTCTCCAGCAAGACGGCTTTATGGGATCAACAAGGCGATGTCCGCCGTCGACAGTTGTCGACCCGATTACGGAATTCTTGTGAGTCGCCCGGGGAAGATGGGAGACAATGACCCGAGGCGAGCGAGGTCTCCGCCGTGCATGATGTGCCCTATACATGGAGATCGGTCGTCATCAGGTCACCATCTTGAGGGTGAAGTGAGCGAAGGATTCGCTGCGAACCGTACACACATGGAGGAACATGCGTTCTGAGATGCCGGTCGGAAGACGCGGGCACACCTGTCTGGGACGTCAACAGATGGAAGCTGTGGGAAATGGTAACGATGCATCCTGAGCGCCGTCTAGCAAGAGCTTCAGGCACACCCGAATTCCATAAGGCCGCTGTACCAGCATTAGCCAGCACCTCCCCTCCATGTCGCGGAGATGGTTCCATGCGGAGTTACACGCAAGCCGATCCGTGCCGCCGAACGGACATTGCACATTGGAGAGTCAGACTCCGAGGATTTGACTATTGGCAAAGGGATGGCAGTGCGCCGGCGTTGTTCGGAGCCATACGACTGGCGACCGCTGGCACAACCGATACCTATCGGCCAAAAATAGTGCGCGATGTTGTGCAGCTTCGAACAGGTCTACGATGGTCATAAGACAGCATCTATTATGTCCTTGTGATAGAACTACTCACCAAAGAGACCCTTGAGATAGCGGGCATGAAGCTGAGACCAGTTGGAATGGCATGTGGGGTACTACATACATACCCACGAACAGTGCAAGTGCTATCGGCATAGCAGCACTCCGCCCACGCGGAGATGAAAAAGGTGCTGCAGAAACGACAATCGTTTAATGAGCGCGGCCTGTTGATCAAACGACAAGTATATCACACTCGGTAGTCCGTCATGACAAGCGAGTTGGTCAGACTCACCACGACTCTTTCCGCTGCCAGTGTGGGACACAACGCATGAATACAGCTGTATGTAAAGACCGCGAAGTCCGAGATCATGCCTGTACCGTCTGCGTCGAGCAAGTCGCGGAGTTAGTCGTGAGTACTAGGTTCACCGGCGCGACACGCAGCGGAGACATACTAGGGAATCCTCTTCGTAGGCTGTTGACACATCTCATAGGAGAACGATATGACAGACTGTGTTTTCGAACTTGAGCGCCCGGTTTGAAAGGCAGGACTCGCGTTAGCGAAAGAGATGACAAGTAGAGAGCGTTACCGGTGCTCACTGCGATAATAAGATCGCTTGCCACCTGCACCTTAGTCCAAGTCGCTCCTGCATTGCTCAAGTACATCCCTTTGGGAGAAGTACGAGGCTAGCAGTATGCAATTGCAAGACTCGGATATCGGGGTCTTGCTTCGAGCATTCAACTCACGCTGGCGTGCATTATCCTGTTTTAGAGCTGCGCTTCTTAGCGTATGTAGCACTTCCTTGTAAGGAGTTGTGAACGTTACCGTGGATGAGACGAGGAGGAGGCAGTCGCATTGGGTCGCAAGTTACTTAAAACTTGAAGCTTGAAGGGGTCGAACGTCGAAGGTACGTGTAGCCGCCCGTTTCCCACGGCTTCTCTTGCTTCAATATTTTACTTACTAGAGACTTACGCCATCAATCCTTTCGCACAGTGCCTGCCCTCAAGTCGCAAACCAACTCAAGAGTCAGAGTCACTGAGTAGTAGTACATAGATCGGAAGAGGACCAAGAGGTACATACTGCAACCACCCACACATCCTCGGACGGTGTCGAATTTTGCGCCAGGTCATAGGCGGAATACAACGGTGAAGATCAGCGAAGGAAATCGATCCACTGTCTATCGACCGCATCTGATCATGGGCATCCGCCCTAGCCTCTCGTCCGATCCAGGGTCCGTCTTTGCCTCAAATGTAGATGCGGACGACCGCCTGGACTTCGTCCTTCTGCGCTGTATGAGCGTGAAGTCGTTGCACCAGACGAGGTCGGGAAAAGCTCATATCTCTCACAAGCATAGAACCGCAAGCTAACCATTCGTTCTACAGATGTATCCGCCTGACAAGCACGGTCCGTGCTCAACCACGCTCACAGGGCCAATATGCTCACCATCGGAGAATACCTAGCGAGCTAGGTCCTTACAGTAGCAAGTCCTTCACTACATTTTTCGAGCGGTAGACACTTCGTTATTTTTGACGACCTGAGCATCCGCGATTCACACCGTCAATTGAGTGATTATCGAACTTCTCACAGTGGTGACAGGCCAATATACTGCAACAACCATCCTTCTCATTGTCGTGTCAGGCGCATCGGGACCGTCCCGCTCGTTCCTCCTTAGGGAGCAACGCGTCGCACGAGCCTACTGGAAATCGGTCGCGAATCTCACGAAGACTCCCCTCCGTCGGTTCCGCTAGGCTCAAAAAGAACGCCCTGCAACGAGTTCTTCTTCATGGACAAGGCCACCTGTTGTTCGCGACTCGTTGAGGCTCGCTGGAACGAGTCCGGGAACTCGGTGCCATGCCGCTACCCGTGCTGGTACGGTCGGTCTTTAGCCGCGTTCCCTCCCTCCAGATTGGAACCGACCCGCCCTGTCCTGAGCGTAAGTCATTCGCATGTGACCGTCAGAAGTCCACTCACGGTTCGGCAGCTTTGAATTCCAGGGTATCGCCTGCCACCGTTATATGCAACGGCACCAGTAGCCAGCCTTACCCAACCCTGCCAGCAGAGCTGCTCCTGTCCCCCGCTCTACTTCACGACCTCCTAGCACGCGCGAACGTGTTGCAACGATGTTGACCCTGCAGGCAGCAAGCATCTTCTCGACAACCGTCGAAGCCATCCTATATGGTGAGCCTCGCGGCTGTTGCTTCCTTGGCAGAATGGAAGCGGTCAATTAAGTTAAACGTACTTCCAGGCTACTCGGTGTTCATGTTCATGCTTGCAATGTTCATCATGCTGCGGGACCGGAGAAGAAGACACGTTAACTACTGCATGGTCGCAGCCGGGTGCGCTCTCCTCGTTCTGGCGACAGCGGTTCGTGCGCTGGATGACCTTCATATCGGGACACTCACCGTAATGCACAGGAAATGGGCGTGAACATCGCTCGCGTATATCAGGGATTCATCTCGAGAGGGCCCTTCATGTCGGGAGGACCGGAAGGCTACTTCGCCGACGTCTCTACGACTACGTTTGTCGTCAAGAGCTGCTTGTACAACACTCAGACACTCATTTTGGATGCCGTCGTTGTGAGTCCTCCGATCATTATTGGCGTGCGGCTTCCAACTTGTGCCAGATATATCGAACTTATGTGGTGTGGCAAAACTTCCTTGTCGTCGTCGTTCCGATCATTGGGTGGTGCGGACTGTTAGGTAAGTGGCGATATGTATCATGCTAGAACCTCTGCGCTGAGAAAGGATTCAGCTGGCTCAATTGGGCTGAACGTCGCGCTCGCGACCGCATCATCTCACAAGGCAGACGTCTTCGCGGTCCAGACCGGCCAATGGATCACGTCAGTCTACTCGCTCACGCTGGCTACGAACCTATCCTCCACGCGTACGTCTAGTACCTCATCCTTCCTGTTCATTGTCCCTGATGACATCCTCGCCCACGTATAGTGCTCCTCGCATACAAGATCTACACGGTCACTCGCAAGTCCGCGCAATTCAGCTCTAGCAACTTTTTGACGCCAGTTCTGCGGGTCATCATCGAGAGCGGCGCAATATACTCGATGACGATCACCACGGCTCTCATTACCTTCGTCATCAAGTCGAATGGTGTCTATGTCGTCCTGGATATTGTGGGTGTTGTTATTCCTTCCTCCACATCTGTCGGCATCCGCTCACTTTGCCCCTTTACCCCCGCCCATGTTTCCCTTTCCCGCGTCCTGTATTCGGCGCCCACACATTCACTTCCCTGACGCCGAACGCTCATACGCTCATCTCAACAGATTTCGCCCATAATATCCATCGTCTTCAACATGCTCATCATCCGTGTCGGCATGGCCAGCGAACTCAGCCAAACCGCCCCGTCGCAAGGCACCTGGGCCGCCGCCCTCTCCGAGCGCACCGGGTTGCGGCGGCGTCTCGACGGGACCTTCGAGATGAAAGACCTGGAAGTCAAGATTACGCGAGTCGTTGAGAACGACTCGGAGTACGAACGCGGTGCTGCGTCGGACAAGACCCTCTCGGGCATCTCATTCGCACACGCGAACCTGGAACACAGGAGCGAGCCGTACGGCATCGAGGAGGAGGACTCTCTCAGGCACTCGGGGTCTTTCAGCGGTTCGGGGAACGCCGCGGAACCCAGTGCTGTATAAGTGTCGTCTCGTGCAGGGTCGCAGGAACTGCGGGGAAAGCTCAGAGGTATAGGGTCCGTGGGGCTTCTGGACATTCCATCTCGGTGTCGAACTCTGGACTGTACGGATCTTCAATGGTATGATAGGCTGAGTCAACTCAGAGCAAAGGTCACCAGCAAACCACAAATAGCTCCAGCTCGCGCGACGGGCGCACTCAGGCTGGACTCTTGCGCAGTCGTGAATCCCTTTGGAAAGCAACAGTGAGGCTCCATCGATACTCTTAGACCGATTTCACTGTGATGTCACCAGTGTTGGAGACAGTAGAGAGGTCAGCGATACGACCTCGTCCAACTCATAGCTCGGAGTCGTAGTAGTGACTGACCTCTCGAGGGCGCTTACGGTCGCTTTGACCTCGAATTGACCTCGAACGTCCATCGCTGCCACTGCCGCCACCTATGTATTAACCCTTCCACCACTACTGCTTCATAGTGCATCGTTCGTGGACCTGGGTGCATCCCCCAACTGCAGCAGATGGGCGTATTCGACCGACACGTCACCATGATGCTGTCCGACTCGGAGATGTCTCGACTCGCTCAACGTTGTGAAGAGTCGTTCGAAGCTTCCGCTGAGCATGATCACTACCGATGCCGGATTGGAAGAAGGTGGGAGGTGCCCGCACGATCTCGAGGGTGTCATACGTGCTGACATGTTCTCACCAGACACGGACCCTTCAAGCTGCAAGCCCTCACGCGGTAACACTCTCCTCCCGCACCGCCGACATCGTTCTGGGCGGATCAGCGTACCCGGCGTCATTTCTTGCAAGACCGCAATGTCGATTATGCTCAAATATCACGACACGACCCGCACAAACCTTTCCCCCCTCTTCGTTGAGTCGGGGCTGCGATTCGCTTAGACCTTCCCACTGAGGATGCTCTCATTAAGCGAGGCTGCCATCCTTTCTACGACACTAGAAGCTATCCTGTACGGTGAGCTATGGTGTGTCGGCTTATCATAGCGAACATGTGTTGACTCACCAATCCCCAGGCTTCTCCCTATTCATGTTCATCCTCACGTTCAGGACCGTGTTCCGAAACGATCGTCGCAGAAGGGTGAACTATGGGATGCTTGCGGCTACGTGTGCCCTGCTTCTACTTTCATCGGCGGTGAGTTGTTTTCCATGGCGTATACGCACTCAATTAAGCGGAGTTCGCAGGAAATGGGAGTCAACATCGCACGCCTGTACCAAGGGTTCATCTCCAAAGGCCCCGCTCTTCCTGGGGGATCCGAAGAGTACTTCTCTTCCGCCACGGATGCGACATTCCTGGTCAAGAGCTGCTTGTATAACGCCCAGACGGTCGTCCTTGACGCCGTTGTGGTACGTCTTCCCATCCATACCACATGCATGTTGTAAACTCACCCAGCCAGATTTACCGCGCGTACGTGGTATGGCAGAATTTACTGGTGATCCTAGCACCAGCTGTAGGATGGTGCGGCCTAGTCGGTATGTTTTCTCTTGCTCAGGTTGTCATGCAACTCTGACGCGTTGTGTAAGCGGCCTGCGTGGGCTTGAACGTGTCGTTCTCGAGAACCTTGACAGACGCTCAGGCGCGCGATATCATTGGCAGAGTCACCGGGCGATGGATCATGGCTACGTACTCGCTGACTCTCGCCACTAACCTGTTGACAACTGGTATGTGGATCAGCATATATATGTGCTGTGCTCACGCCAACTAACAACGGACAGTCATTCTCGCACTCAAAATCTGGCAAGTGGCAAGGCGGTCCGCACGTTACCTGTCCGAAAGCAGCCTCACCCCAATCTTACGTGTCGTCGTGGAGAGCGGCGCGATCTACTCTGTGACTGTTGCCGCGGCACTCGTCGCCTTCCTCGCCAAGTCGAATGCTGTATATGTGATACTTGATATGGCGAGTGACATCTTCCAGTCTGTCTTCCTCTTCCGCTGACCGCAATTGTCAGATATCACCAATCATCTGCATTGTATTCAGCATGATCATCGTTCGTGTCAGCTCCACCTCGGAAAGCGACAGGCATACATTCAGCGCATCGACGAACCGCACTCCGGAATGGACGACCCATTTCCCGCCGCGCAACCTCCGTCACCGTCGAGAAGGCAGCAGCTTCGTCATGGGAGACACTGGCATATCCATCGAAATCGCCGAGGCCGTTCACATCGACCCAGAGATGACGCCTAGCGACCTGAAGCCGCCGGGCATAGTGCCTGAAGGAGATGCGTCTGCGGGCACGATGACTCCGGATCTCCACTGCAGGGATGTGCGCAAGGCGTCCGAGGAGCCCGTCTGACTTGCCGCTACCTAGGACTCCTGCTCCATGTTGGCATCCTCAATGTACAGTATACATTTTCTGGTGAACGTAATCTGAGGGAGCGCTACCGTGGTGGATGGGAACCACATCGTGAGCACCCTTCCCTATCAATAACGTCACGCCCGGCTGGACTGACCGGGGTGACTGCGCATGGTGATACGCCTGGTTGGGCGGTGTTCGCTCGTTGCCGCGGTGCAGTCGAAGCCTGATGAGGTAGGTAGTCTATACCAGGCTCTGGAGGGTTAACGTGAATGCTGATGGGTAGTGACGGTACAGGGCTGGCAGCGGCGTCGAGTGTATTCAATAATGACCGGGCGCAGCCGACTGTCCTCGAGAGCATCTCAGAAGCCTCCCGGGTTGCCGCTCCCGACAACCTGCACTGAACTCATCCTCTGCTCCGAAGGATGATACGCGAGCTCCCTGCCTTCTTCTGTCTTCTCCACCGATGTGGTCCTTTGCCGACCTTGCTCCCCGATCTATCCACTTGAAACGACGACTCACGGCGTTGGCTGCTGCCTGCGGCGAGGTGAGCACTTCGCTCGTGAACATCTTCCTAGCCTATTCTACTCATGCACGCTTGGTTGGAGGCTCAGTCAATCCGCCTACCAAACGTTCATAGCGTAGATATTGGAGGCCATCTAATGAAGTGCACGAAGGATCGTGACCCTCGCGTCATCGTGAGGTTCGTATGCTGTCGCTATTTCAGACCAACCGGCGTTGAACATCGAATGGCTGACTAGGCCCAGAAGCTTTGCGGATGCCATTGCGCCGCGACACAATCACTGTGCAGCGGTTCTCTGGCTTACCCGAATTCTTCAACATATCGCCGCAGGCCCGCACCTTCCATCCCGTCTTGCACACAACGCGCAGTGCAGGCAACGTTCTCAGTATTCGGTTATTCTCAGAGTTGCTAGCCCATGCCGAGTGGGAGAACGCATTCTGGACCTGTCACCTCTGCAGGAGCGGCCCATGTGAAGGGCGCGGCACTCTGACCCCAGCTCTTCCAGAGTCCCTGGAAGCTTCATCCGGACGCGACCACTCTCACTTGCTCGTCAGCTCGACATGGTGTCCCTGAAGAAGGCGAGCATCTTTTTGACCTTCGTGGAGGCGATGTTCTACGGTGAGTTTCGGACCTCGAGCATACGAGAGTCGCTCTGACGAACTACTCCCATAGGTTTCTTCGTGCTCATGCTCATCCTGACGATGTGGATACTCCTTGGGCACCGGCACAGACGCCGTCCGAACTACGTCTTGTATTCTCTTTGTCCTCGCTACGGCAGTCAGTGAGCTTCATATACATCTCCGCATTTCTCTCTAGCTCATTTTTGACCTGGTTCCAGGAGATGACCATAAACATCATCAGGATATACCAGGCCTTTGTCACCGTCGGGCCTCACGTCTACGGCGGGCCGGAGGCATGCTTCGAGGAGTTGTCTCATGCTACGTTTCTTGTCAAGAGCTGCTTGTGTTGCACGCAGACGTTGATAATTGATGGTGTGGTGGTACGTGAGCAGCGCTGCCAGTCGCCCAGCCAAGCGTGTCCCCAGCCGTGCACTGACCGTACTCCGTTGGCAGATATACAGGGCGTACGTAGTGTGGAAGAACATCCACGTCGTTGTACTCCCTGCATTAGCGTGGTGCGGACTGCTTGGTGAGGACCAGCAACACTCTTCAACTAGCAATTGCGACTGACCTGGAGGGACTGTATCCTATATCCAACTCAGCTGCTAGCATTGGAACCAACATCGCGCTCGTACAGCAAGCAGGCCTGCCCTTCGAACCCCCAAGTCGTCCCATGGATCACGGCAATATACGCACATGACCTCAGCACAAACTTCCTCTCTACCGGTCAGCCTGCTGCCCGCTGTCTGTCCCTGGTTGCTCTGCTCACGTCGCCCCAGCACTCCTCGCGTACCGCCTCTGGAGCATCGTCCGCGCGACCTCCCGGTATCGGTGAGTCTGAGACGGGACTCGCGCCGATCCTATGTGTGGTCATGGAGAGCGGCGCAATATACTCCGCTACGATCGGCGCGGGCATGCTCCTCTTCCTTGTGCACTCGAACGCCGTCTTCATCTTGATGGACAGGGTGCGTCCCCTCCCCCAGACCTCTACCGTGCCCGTACTCCTTCTCCGTGGGTCACTGCGCAGCCTCGTGGCGAGGACCAGGAGGTGCAGAAATCCTGTACTGATTATCTTCTTGCCCATTGACAGACGTCTCCCATCATCTCCATCGTCTTCAACATGATCGTCGTCCGCGTCGGACTGGCCCAAGAACGCCGCGCGAATCGCTCCTCAACCAGAGCGCAGCAGACGGGCAGCGGGCTCGAGTTTCGTCGCGGTCGGAATCGCTCCGCGCGACCCATCACACAACTTGCACGACGGACACCATTCAGCATCGAGCTCGACGACGTCACGGTGAAGATTACGCAGCTCCTCCACGCACTGGAGGGACCGTCAGCAGACGAGGTGAACGGAAGGCCCGACGTGAAGGCGGTCGGGCTTGTACCGGATGCTGCGCAGTGCGGCATGATTTGCTTGTACTGATACTTGGATCATTGAGGAGCCGCCGAGAGAAGAGTAGGCAACGGATTGACTACACAATTATCTGAATCGGTCACCCCTGTATCACTGATGTTCGAAGTACACGCACTCTATATTCGCTTCACCCTGACCTACCGCTTCTGGGTAGACTGGCTAGAAAAGCTCATCGCACGACTGCCCCACACTAATCCCGGGATTTACAACCATATCGTATTGCCAGATCCTGCTTCGAAAACAGACAGAGACAACAGAAACGCTCGAGCGCATAGATCCATCCCATCCCTGCGGATCGCCAGACGCGCCCAGCAGTTACGTGCGATAGGAGCCCGAAGCTTAGCTTAGTAGACACGCTTGAACGGCGGCACTGACTTGCACTCGTTCTCGTCGAGCGTGTTGTGGATCACCTTCCGGTACTTGATGTCGACCTCCGGCGAGTTGACGTCGTGCTGCCACGTCAACGTGTGCTTCATCCAGGTCTCGTCATCGCGCTAACCAATTCACGTCAGCACGCAGATGAAGAATAAAGCAGAGAACGCTACGCACGTCAGGGTAGTCCTCGCGTGCGTGCGCACCGCGCGACTCCTTGCGCGCAGCGGCGGCCGTGATGGTCTGGACTGCACACTGCAGGAGGTTGCGAAGCTCGAGGGTCTCAACGAGGTCGCTGAAGCAAACGATGAGATGTAATCAGCAACGACACCCAACATGACGGGCGAGGCCTGTCAGAGATACTCACGAGTTCCAGATCATGCTCCTGTCCTTAATGCCGACCTGCTCGAACGTCTTGTAGATCGAGCGAATCTTCTCGACACCCTCGTCGAGAGTCTCCTGCGTACTGATGCGACCAGTCAGCAAACCGGTTGATGTATAGCTATCCGCAGCGTGCGCCGCGGTGGGAAGAACGCCTGGTGCACGCTGCAGCATGCGAGACGTACCGGAAGACAGCCGCGTCGGACTGCATAGCCTTCTGCATGTCCAAACGGACCTTCGCCGTAGGGAGCGGCCCGTCCGCCTTCCTGATCTGGTCGAGGAACTCAACGCTCTGCAGGCCAGCCTCCTCAGGGATCTTCTTGTGCGGCTTGCCAGGCGTCAGCGTCTCCTCGATGTGGTGCGCGCACGCACGGCCGAAGACGACAATGTCGAGGAGCGAGTTCGCTCCGAGACGGTTGGCGCCGTGCACGGACACACACGCGGCCTCGCCCGCGGCGTACAGGCCGGGAACAACCTTATCGTTGCCGTCCTTGTCCTGCGTGATGACCTCACCAGTGTAGCGCGTCGGGATACCACCCACTGCACGCGGACGTTAGCGATAATCAGGGAGCAAGACGAGACGCACTCACTGTTGTAGTGGACCGTCGGCAGCACGGGGATGGGCTCCTTCGTGACATCGACGCCGGAGAAGATGGCAGCCGTCTCCGAGATACCGGGAAGGCGCTCGTGAAGGATCTCAGCGGGAAGGTGGCTGAGCTGCAGGTAGATGTGGTCCTTCTCGGGACCGACACCGCGACCCTCGCGGATCTCAATCGTCATGGAACGCGAGACGACATCGCGGGATGCAAGATCCTTCGCGGTCGGCGCATAACGCTCCATGAACCGCTCACCTTCTGAGTTGAGCAAGTAACCTCCCTCACCACGCGAACCTAGAAGAATGTCAGCACAGGCGCATAGGGCTTCGCGCGTCGCACGCACCCTCGGTGATGAGACAGCCGGCACCATAGATACCAGTCGGGTGGAACTGCACGAACTCGAGGTCCTGCAGCGGGAGGCCAGCACGCGCCACCATGGCGTTGCCGTCGCCCGTGCAGGTGTGCGCACTCGTGCAGCTGAAGTATGCACGTCCGTAGCCGCCGGTAGCGAGCACGGTCTTGTGCGCACGGAACCGGTGCAGGGTGCCGTCCTCCATGTTCAGCGCCATCACGCCGACGCACTCGCCGTCCTGCATGATCAGGTCTAGCGCGAAGTACTCGATGAAGAAGTTCGTGTTGTGGCGGAGGGACTGGCCGTAGAGCGTGTGGAGGAGGGCGTGACCGGTACGGTCGGCGGCCGCTGCGCAGCGGTACGCCTGGCCGCCCTTGCCGTACTTGAGCGACTGGCCACCGAACGCACGCTGGTAGATCTTGCCTTCCTTCGTTCTTGAGAAAGGCACACCGAAGTGCTCGAGCTGAGGGGAGTTAGGACGGAGAGCGAACAGGGGGTACCAGCATCCGTACCTCAATCACAGTGCGAGGAGCTTCGCGACACATGTAGTGGATGGCATCCTGGTCGCCAAGCCAGTCGGAACCCTTGACCTGTGGGCAAGTGAGCGATTGCCCAAGGATGCCGCATGTGCCCGCTACTCACCGTGTCGTACATGTGCCATCGCCAGTCGTCCTCGGTCATGTTCTAGACCAGCCTGTCAAACGACATCCTTACCAACCAACTAGACCACTTACACCAAGCGCGGCGTTGATACCACCCTGCGCATACATTCAGCGTCTTCACTCACGAGAGAGATGCGGCCAACGCGACATACCTGAGCAGCAACAGTGTGACTACGGGTGGGGAAGAGCTTCGTGATACATGCGGTGTTGAAGCCAGCCTCCGCGAGACCGAATGCTGCCCGCAAACCGGCGCCGCCAGCTCCTCTGCGCGATGAGGCGGGTTTAGAGTCAAGACGACCGACCATGCACTTGATTACTCACACGACGATAGCATCGTACTCGTGTTCGATGATAGGATACTTGCCGAACGACTAGAGCATCAACTGCGTTGAGAGACTGCCCACAGCTCGACGGGGGCGAACGCGGGGAAGAAACGCACCTGGACCTCCTGGGCCTTGACGGGGTTCGTCGCGACGACCCTCCGCGCGGGGGCAGAAGAGTGGAACGACCTCGCTGCGGAGGCGCGAAGACCCTTTGCGAGAGATTTTCTGAGCATGGCGTCGAGGAGGTCGCGAACGACAAGGATGTCGCGGACGACGATGAGGAAAGGGTGTAAAGCAGCGTCTGCGTTTGCTCAGACGTCGACCAGCGGGCCTCGGCTCCTGCTCACCGAAACTCCGGTTGCGGCCGAAACCAATCAGAGCCCCGTGATTTCTGAGTTCTCTTCCGCTTTCCCCGCATTTCTCCCTGGCGCTTATGCGTTTTCACGAGGGCTGCGTACTAGGTCTTGTCTCCCCTAGGCAGACGATTGGCGGGTCTATTGAGTGGGGGAAGGACGACCGAAGCTTCACCATCGCGCAGACGAGCTACGTGGTATGCGCAATTCCATACTTAAACATACTGGATACATCCTGTCGTCGTATACTGAATAATGATAGAGCGATAATGTTACCGTCAGTCTGCCTGCTGACCGGGACCCATGAACCCGCTACGGGAGCGACCCTGCCTGCAGATATCTACCCTGCCCTCGGTGTAACGCCCAGGCGTAGTCATCAGTGTCGTAGCATATGTGGCGAGCTTAGTCGAGGTTGCGCATAACTCGGCTGAGGCGGCGTGGGCGATACTCCTCACGGGCATAGTTGCCGTTCATGTCGTAGCAGCTACCGGAGCCGCTGGTAGACGAGCTTGAGGGAGCAGCAGAGGACGCAGTCGCCGACGGGATGGAGGACGAGGCGCTGGTAGTGCTGTTGGCCGAAGCGTTGTTCCCGCTGCCACTGCCGCTGGAGCCTGCCGCGACGAAGGAGGCGATCGCTGGGCCGGGGAAGGTGTAGGTGAAACCCGGGTTGTAGACCTATGAACAGAGTGAGTGAGTCGAGGACATCGTAAGGCGAAAGCAGCAGCGCAGACATACGTCGGGAGTCAGGATACCAGGCTCGGTGTCGGAGTACGCGCCGGGGAAGGTGACGGTCGCGTTGGGTGCACCGTCGCCGTTGCCGCTGATGCGCACCTGCGTGCAGGACGGGTAGAACTCGGCGCCGCCATCGGACACAGCCAGCTGAAGAGCGATGATCTGCGCATACCATGCAAGTCAGTCATATGCGCTCTCAACAAGTATATCGTACAGCGCGTACCTCATGCCGGATGAGATAGTCGCCAGCCTGAATGTTGTTCGGGAGGTTGAACGAGTATGTTCCGCCGTTCACTAAATGGCAGACACAAGTTGTCAGCGATCTGAAAAGCCCCCTGCATGGGAGTAGTTGCATACTGATATCCTGCTGGACCCAGGCAGAGCCATCGCTCTTCTTGCCAACTTGGTCGACCTTGAACCACTGCGCGTTCGAGGCATCGAACTTGTCGCAGGTCGTGTCCCCGCAGGAGGCCATGTACGTGAGCATCGGACCGGTGTTGTGAGGCCACTAAGCATGGGGATACCCGCGTGAGTAACATGATATGTGGGCCAAGGAGGGATGGAAAGCTCACGTTGCCACCGTTGCCGGAGGCCCATGCGAAGGTAACTTTGCTGCCAGGGTCGGCGGAAGCGACGAGGGCAGCATTCTGCGCGTTCTGGCCACACGAGAGGTTCGGGTTCGATGCGCCCTTTACGGGGTCGACGTCGTCGATGAGGCGGATGGGGCTGTCGACTGTAGATGATGCATCAGCAGTCCATCCATGATTCAGTGGCCCTGCAAGAGACAATATGACTCACCAGAAGGGTTGTTGGGGACGTTGCCTTGGTAGGTCTTGCCATCGATGGCGACGCTCCGAAGGTAACCGTGGCCAAGGACGTTCGGGATGAAAGTGAGCAGAGAAGCCACGAGGATCGTTGCGGAACGCATGCTGATAGCGCTCTTCGAAGCAGAAGCAGACGACTGGAGGATCATTCCTTCAAAGAGAGAGATGAAAGCTTGAAAGAGAGTGGCAGGACGATGCGACAATAGACTTGCTCGTCAAGAGCAGAGAAACTCGGAAGGAGGGAGCGAGTGGAGTGGGTGGGCTGTGAGTGTGAGTTGTGAGGACGACCTGCCCCACGGACGAGCCATTATATTCTGAACCTGTCTGGGCCGCTTCGGTATCCGACGACACGCACGACATTGCGGCTGGCCAGACACAGGGGCGATGCTTTGTGGCCGGGACAATGCGCTTGTCGGGCTGCCGCTCATGACAGCGATTGTCTCGTTCACAAGGCGGTTGTGTTTGGGCCCTCGATCCTGATTCATCGCATATGAACCATGTGTTGCGTTGTTGCTGGGCTGAACGCTGGACGTTTGCGATCCAAACATAGACCTGGGATGCGCGTACATGCGTTGACGCCCAATAACCAGGTCGCCTGGATCGCCATCCGGGACAACCAACGTTCTCACCCCGGTGCGGTATCCCATGCGACTCCTCCATGGAAGGAGGAAGAGTCATTTAGAACCAATCAGACTTGACATGACACGGGGAAATCACGTCCGTTCCGGAAGGTAGCCTCCTGCTATGGACGCAGCGAGGATACAGCGCCGGTCGCCGCGCCTACTGGGACGACAAAAGACCTAGATTAGAAACATGAAGGCATCGGCCTCGATAGTCATCGCGGTTGCACGCGAGAGCCGCGCCTTCGATGTCTCCTCCGCAGTCCGGAAGATTCACTCACCGAAGTGCACCCTTTCAACGTGTACGGACAAATAGTTGGTTGTCGGGAGCAGGTTCTGCATCGCAAAAGTACTCCTGGCGCAATCGAAGACGATACCGAACCCATACTCTTCATAAGCCTGGAGAAGGACAAGCCGAGCGCGAGTGAGCGCGACGGATAAAGGAGGGTATTGCGCCGGACCCGGATTCCTTGATGGATGAGGGCCGAGGAGGACTGGCAGAAGTTCGCGCGGCTCCATCCCGGCGCAGCCCTTCCAGATATGTTTGCGTGCCATCACGCGGAGATGAGCCAATGCCGGTTCAACGTTGACAAGACCTCCAGGATGCTCGATACGAAGGCGCAGCGACGTTGCACGCGGTTGGTATCAGCGGCTCTTCACCTCGTTCTCGAGCCATTCCTACAGCTCTCGGCCAGGTTCGGGATGGGTTGTCTCCTTCTCTGAGTTCCCCACCCTCGCTCATGGAATCGGGTACTGGCATGGACGTGCACGTGTAAGCCATGCGGCATGGAACCGGGGGTAGAGAAACACGAGATACGTACCTGTCATCCGAGATTGGCACCCCCATAATTGATCCCGGCGTACAGTTGGGTGAGCGCGCCCATCGGTGCAGGATACAGCGTGAAATTCTCACGCGGATAGCCATGAGAAGCGCTCAGGCAGAACGCTATGCGACACTTCCCATCCAAGTCTTGCGTACCGTGCAGTGTCGACCTTTGGGATGGGTCTGCGCAGGTCGGTCTTGTGGTTCGCCGGGTGAAGCAAGTCGGAGACAATGCCCTGCTCCGCGTATCGTCTGTGCAGTTCATTCGTGAGCACCACCTTCGCCTGCGGACGGAGCGGAAGTGTGTTAATGAAGACAGGCACCATCGGTGCGGATCCCAGCACTCAAAAACTTGCTCCGCGAGTACAGCTTCATCGTGCCGGCCTTGATGCGCTTCGGGAGGCTTCGGGCCATCGCGGATGGTGTCGAAGTCGATCCCTAAGACGAAGGAGTATCCCGTGGACGACGTGTTGATAACGCGTGCTTTGCCTTCAGGGGATGTCTTCGCAGACACGATCATCGAGCGCAGGAGCTACTTGGTGAGGTAGAAATGCCCTGCGCACACGCGGGGGAGATGTGGATGCGGATGGAGGCAGGCCACACACCGATCACCTTCGTGCCGCAATGTATATCATATCCGCCCAACTCGACCGACCAGGGATACATTGGCCTCGCGCTGTTGAAGAGAACGTCGAGCCGCTGCTCTAACCTGCAGGATTGTGATGTGGGAAACTAGTACCTCGACAGCATGACTCGAGCACGTACTTGAAAAGCTCCGACACGGCGTCTTTATTCGGGTTGAACTCGGCGAGGTGGACCTGCACGAAGAACGCTGTCTTGCCTGTCTTCCCTCGAAGATCGTCGATCGCTCCCTGGACCTTCTGTAAATTACGTGCTGCGATGTAGACCGTCGTCTTGTTGATTAGCTGGGCCAGAAGGAAATGATTATAAAACAGCCAGATTACCGTGATGGGCCCTTTAACCTTGACCGTCTCTCTGCCAATGTATGTTTCCCCTGGAAGGTCAGGGATTTGGTCGACGTCCCATTTCGGCTTCTGTGGGAATAGATTGGCGCATGCGCCTGACATGACAGTGCTGGGGTGCTGAGAACGAGAAGCGAGACGACAATACTCAGCTCTGAGCCTGAGCCACATAGAGGCGTACGCCCCAAACTCTACGTTGAAGCCCTACGGAGGTCAGTGCCACTGGGATCGCCACAACGACGTGTGTGCATTACAATACGTAGATGCCACATCCCGACGCGATTGTTGGAGACTGTCCGATCAAGAAACCGCGAACGTTGACACACCACTTGTGATGTTCTTGGATATCCTCTATGTACACTACACGTCTGTCGCGACTCGTGTCAGAAGGCAACCGATCGTACTGAGAGGCTACTTACCACTACACTTTTCATAAGTCCTCGTCGTAGTCCTCGATTCGCTTGCCGATTCCATCCTTCATGGCACGATCGACAACAGCACAAGCAATGGCTACGTCCTGTACGCCGACGCCCACCGACTTGAAGATCGTGATGTCGCCGCTTCGTTGTACTTCTTGGACAATGCCTGAACGTGGGGTCCAGGACGATCCCTCCATGTCCAACAGTTCCCCGATCTCGACCAAGTCAGATTCCGTACAGCCTGCTGAGATGAGTTCCCCGGCCTCAACCTGGCGGCGGCGCAGCGAAACCGTGAATAATCGTTCAAGGAGCGGATACCACGACCTACCAAACAGGCTGACTTTTGGTCTACGACTATCTTGCCCGCGCGCTTGACCAGGTCGGTGTCAATCTCGTGCCTGCACGACCCAAACGTGAGTTGTAGACCGACCAGAGGTAGCGCTGCGGACTGACATCTCGGGCTTGTACGATCCAATGAGGCAGAGGTGCGTGCCCGGTCGCACGTATTCAGACGGAAAGAGCGGCTCCATGGAAGATGTCGCGGTGACGATAATGCTGGCCTGTCCAATGCATTCACGAAGAGTTGGGCCCTCCTGCTCATCGACAGAGGATAAGGTGCCGGTCGATACCCGCACGGCAGGGAAGCCTTGGCCTATGCGATCGCACAGAGCTTGCAGTCGTGCGTTCTTCGACCGGTTGAAGATCGTGCAAGTCTGGATGGACGAGTATGCACTCAGGAAGAGCGAGACATGGGCTTGGATCTGTGCACCCGCTCCTAACGCGACGATACTGGTTGGCTTGAAATTCGAGGGGAGTAGCACACGGGCAGAGAGCAGAGAGCCTGAGGTGCAAAGAGACAGAGATGTAAGAACCATCATTCTACTCGACGCCAATGGGATAACTCTGTAGGTCATGGAGAGAAGTATGTATTCGACCGGGATATCCTTGCATGAGAGCAGAAAGAGCATCTTCCTTATCGGGAACCCATCCATTGAGGAGGTGGAAACCATACCCGGATGCGCCTTCGGCTTAGACCAATGCAGGAGCAATGCATGGAGTGCGAAGAGGGGAAGAGATCCGTAGAACACTGGAGGTCCGCCTCGGTGCCACGACGTCAGTCGCTAGCACCTCTGCGAGCCACTACTCGCCCGACGCATACGTCAAACACTGTCGCAGGACTTTCTCATGTGCATTGTGAGGGATTTATGATCCTGTCGGATATACAACCCTAGCTCTGGCCGACGACGCCCCCTCTCGAACAACAACTCACCAGCAGCATTCCTCAATGCAGTCAACAACCTCGCATTCACGATAGCCTTGACATGACCCCCATGTTCATCCATCGCGATCGTACTCGCAGGGAGACCCCTCGCCCTCACGTCCTCCGGCGCGCCCGCGGTAGGCACCGATACGACCTTCATCGTCGTCCCCGAGGACGCGATGCGCGATGGCATGAAGAGTGCTGTGTGATTCTGCGTCGATATGACAGTTCGGTGGGGCTGGACGATACCGGGGTCGGAGGAAGTGAGCTGCGAGAAGACACCGGCCATGAGGTCGACAAGCTCGTCCGGGCTGAACCGTGTGGTGACCTCGAGGGTGTCGCGCGCCGAGAGCACTAGAAGAGACATGCGGAACGATGTCTGAGACGATGAGGGCAACAAGGAGACTCGGAGTCAGCGTCCATGGCCATGATGGTGGCGGAAGCGTGGACCGTTGGACGATGGGCAGAAAGCGCCGGACCCAGAGTCACCGCACCGCGACACATAGGCACACATACACTCATGATGGGACGTGTCAAGTGCAGATATTCTATCCGCGGCGGCGATTCCGTGCAGATGGTCTGAGCATCGTATCAGATTGACCAGTACATAATATAAGCAGTGTCACTGACTTGGACTGGAATGGTACCGCCCAAGTACTAAGTGAACACTCAATCGGAGTCACCACTACTTAGTGATACACAGGAAAAGCAAGGAGATTATAGGCGTAAGCATGTAGTATAGGAAAGGAAAGGCACATCCGAGACGAAAGACCATGAGCACAGACCACACCGCTCAAGCGTTGGAGCCCGGCCACCTAGTCGACTGGCTGGCGTCCTCTCCGGGCTGCAGGATGTCGAAGCCAGGGAAAGTGTGCCTGAAGCGGGTGCGCCAGTTGGCTTCAACGCTGACCGGCCCTGAGCCGGTCGTCGCTCCGTAGTCGACGGTGCCATAGTTGCCCTTGACGATCCGCACGCTGTGCATCCACTCTTCGAGGGCTGGACCAGACGAGGACGCGGACTCCATGCGCGGATTCAGCCACCACACCGGATTGAAGAAGGTGTCGGCGTTCCACGCGCCTGAGAACGCATTCTGTCGAGCGAGGGGGCGAGCTGCCGGAACGGGAGTAGGCCTCGTGGGAGGAGCAGGGCCCCGACCCCAGAGTCGCGACGACGACGGTTGGGTCGGACGATGCCTCTCGTGCTGCGGGACCATCGCGCACCCAAGAGGCCCGGCATCTAAAATGAGCTAGTATTAGTTGCGAACACAACGATGAGTGCGATATAGGACCTACCCGCCGCTGAACTGAGTATCATCGCATGGTACTGTTGGGCCTCTACGGGGTCAAGATGTTGACGCGCGAGGTTGACGAGGGCTAAATCGTCGTCAGTTGGTGTTCACAAAGAAGAGCGTGACATACCTCTGATGAACTCGTCTCGCACAAAGGGATCGTCCCCGGGGGTCTTGTCGAATACGGGAAAGGAAGTGTCCGGGCGAGTGCCACTCGCAGGACGCGGGAGTGGCGCTGTGATGTGCGCGGTGAGCGCGTTGCGATCCGAAACAAGAACCCAGATCGACCTCAACTCACGTTCAGCCCTGTCCTCGCGCCAGATGGTTAGGAAGATCGACCCCAAGGACACCTTGCGGAAGAGATTGCTCCAGACATGCCTATATCCCGAAGTTAACGATCGAGTCCTGGACTTATAGCAATGCAGACTCACTTGAAGGTGGAGATTGATAGCCCAACTATGGCCAACCCGACTACGGCCAGCTCGGTCAGGAGCATTACGAAGAGAGACAGATACAGAGAAAGTACAGGTGAAGTAGGAGTAGGAAGTAGAGTGGATGAGCTGCTAGCGATGCTCCTGCCACTCGAATATAAGTAGGTGCGGCGGGTGGCGTACAACAAAGGATGTCCTGGAAAGTGCCGCGGGAAGCTGATGCGGCAGACATCGGTGACTCAACATAAACACCGGGGCCGTCTCGCGAGTCCCCAGCGTACGCATGGGGCCTAGTTCTCCGACTTCCCCTACTAATTGAGTTGCGTACCGAAGTAGTCTCGAGCCTCCGACACTGTCCAGCTGGCCACTAGTACTGCAGACTCGGAGCAGCTCAACTAATCGGGACGAGAATTCGAATGCATACTAGAAGGGTGAAGACGTTGAGCGCAACGTGCAACAGGTGAACAGGATGAGTAGACCTTGGGTGGACCACAGAGAGCTTCGACGTTATATGAGGGTGGTAGCGGGACAAGTTGGCGGCGATCTGCGTTACTTACTGAGGTTAGTGCAGTTACTAACTGCAATAACAGAGTTAGTGACTAGCATAAGCTCAAGCTTCAGGGCAGGCGCATGCCTATCGCTGAAAGTACTTACCACTCAATGCACTTGTGATGCTGTGCTAGTACGCGCTCTCGAAGACTTACAGTATTACCTCGTTATCACCTCGTACTTACTGAGCTAATTGAGTCATCATTCCTCGTCTTTCTGCATCATCATCTCTCGACTCTCTGAACGGGCCTTCGCTGCAGCAGGAACAGCTGGATGCCCAAGAATTAGAAAAGCCCTACTGGAGCGCAGAAGTGAGAACTCTTCTGCCGTGTTGTGTCTCCTCTGAGGCATACATAAGGCACTTCTACTGCAGACTCGCATGCATGCCACTAAGCTGCATACGAAACTTCTGTGGCAGTGCTGATACGTGTCGCCGCCTTGTCCTTCAGGAACAAGACCAGTCGTTGTTATCGCCGGTGAACACATCCCTTGTTCCTCAAGGGTACTAGAGTGCTCGCTTTTCTAGGCAGTCGAACTCGAGGGGGCAGGGGCGTGGTCGTTGAAAAGACCCCCACGGAGTGGCACAACCTTCGACGCCTCTAACTCGCGGCGCATTGGCAAATGCTGGGCTGTAAGTACGCCGTAGATCGATAACATATGTACTGATTACGTATATACTTGTCTAGGATACATTTACACTCCAGGACATCCGTAATCCAGAGCCTAGAGGAACATATGCGGATATCGCGTACCTACGCATAAGTACTCTTGCCCGCGGGCGGGGCGCAGTCTGAGTCCGCCTATTCGATACGCGAATGCGTCAGCAGAGGGAACGTACATGTGCGAGGCGCCTGGTGAGTCGTCATACTCCGTCGCGCCGCTGGGCCACCCTCTGATTGCAAACTCCGCCCGGTCAAAGCGAGACTGCTACTTGCTCAGTGGCATTCGCGTGCTTCTGAAAGGCACTGCGCCTGGACTCGCCTTGTAAGCAGGAGCAGAACAACATACAGCATGCCGGATGCACCGCCGAGAGGAACCGGTGCCCTAATACGCATCAAGCGCCCATGTCTTTTGTACGCATGGACCTGGTGGCCCCGCTTGGAACAATTCCGCCCGTCGCTTATTGTCCCCCATTTCAGTCCACACGGAGGCGCTTAGAGCTGTTCAACACCCTTCCTCCGACCACCACCATCTCCATCCGCTCTGCGAGCAGTGACTACCCGCCCCATCCCACTTACTTGATTCACTCTCGAATACCTTGAAGATGTTTTCCCGACGCGTTACCAGGAGTGTTACTCGGGCAGCGGCTGGTGAGTGTCTGCTACATCCGAGCTCGCCCACAACCACCCTAAGCAGACTCGCCAGCCACCACCAACAATGCGCCTGTCGCACCCCCCGCACCCCCCGCGCCCGCCGCAGCACCCAATCAGACCCAAACCACCGTAGACAACAAGCCGCCTCCCCTCCGCACACGCTCCGGACGAGTCGTCCGCCAAATCGCCTCGACCGTCCAGAAACTGACTGGTGGCCGCCGGGGCCGAAAGGCCGCAGAACAGGAGCTAGTCGAGAGTCAGGCATCAACGAGCACGGCGTACGTACTTGTCCCTCCCATCTCACCGGTCTGCTCAATCTCACCCACCCAAACCAGTCCCGCCCGGCCACAAACCACCGCTCCTCCACCGCGCAAGCGGCCCGCAAGGATGCTCCTGCAGCATCCACATCTACAAACGACGCGTACGTATGCAATTCTCTCCCTCAACACGCTGTTCCTCACCCCCGTGCTGCAGTCCCGTTGAGGCGCCCGCAACCACCTCCGCTGTTGCACGCAAGCGTGCCCCAAAGAAACAGCCCGCCGCTAAGACACGCGGTGGCTCAAACCAGGGCACGGCCAAGGCTTCCCCCTCCATTCCCCAGCCCGCGCCCGAGGCACAGAGGGCACTTGCCGATCCCCCACCGTCCCGTTGAAGGCCGTCGAAGAGTACGATGCGCTAACCAGCGCTATCAAGGAGTTCAACCGCACGACCCTCGCCAACAACCGTATCAAGAGGGCGCCCGAGCCTCCGTATAAGTCTCTCCTCGACATACCTAGGTACAAGTGCGTTGGCCCGACATTCAACCTCTTCGATCCTGCGTTCCGCCTCGTTTGCGGAAATCGGCCGTTCTCCCACGGAGTCCAGGAGCAGCCGGCGGTCCCTGGTGCAGACTCCGGATACGATACGGAAAGCGAAGACGGGTCTCCCGCCGGTGACGGCGCAGGCGCGTCGGCGCCGTCGCCAACGCAGACCGGTACGGACGATCTCAACTACAACCCGGTCGTCCTTCCCATCCCTGAGCGCGACGAAGAAGCACAGCTCCCGACGCAGCATCCCCTCCCTGGCGCGACGCTCATTTCGCGTCAAAATGCGTACGTCTTCGATCGCAACGGTCGACCCCTGCCCACTGGTCGCGGTGAGCCCGGTATACCCGAGCCTATCGGCGACGAAGTCGCGGCGTTGCTCAAGTCCTGGAGAGGCCCTCCCTACCCGGCGAACTGGCACGGCCCGATGTTCGAACAGGAGCTGCAGCTCGCTACCCCAGCCAAGGATGTTCGCCCCGGCCTACTGACCCGCCAGTACGCCGTCAACCTGGGATACCCGGACGATGCTCTTGAGCAGGCCCAGGAAGTCGAGCCTACGTCGTCAGCCGGTCGTCCTCCTCGCGCTCTTTTGACCCGTCAGGATGCCGTCAATCTTGGATACCCCGACGGCGTAGCAAATCCCGGTCCGAGCTCTCTTGCACGGACATCCGCCGCTACGGGCACGACGGCCCCGACACACCAGTACGGCTACATGCCTGCTCAGGAAAAGCCCATCCCGGGCCTCCTGTACCAAGACATGTACGAGCCCGAGGCGGCGAGCGCGGGTGATGTTCAGGATGCGGACTCTGTGACGGCCTCTCCGAATGCGCCAGCGACGGTGGATCCAGAGGAAGCTGCCCGCCGCCAGAAGCACGAGATGATCTTGAAGAAGTACAACGTGCAGCCCCTTCGCAGGCAGAGTCACGTCTTCCTTGAGCAGCAGCAGCGGCTTCAGGAGCGTGGCCTGCTATCCCCCCGGCATGCCGAGGAATCGGAGGTCTTCGTCTCGGCTCCTGCCTCCCCGGGTCCTTCCACCGCGCCCCGCCCTCGCCCTCGCCCTGGATGCGAGCTTAAACGTCAACACGCCATCCTCATCGACGAGGAAGGCCGCGAGGTCCCCATCGGCGCCGGAGACGACACCTCGGAGGACGGCTCGCTCGTCCCCTTTGGCATCCTCGTAGGCAGTGCACTGCAGCAGATGGACCGCAAGAAGGGCACTCCCGCGGACGAACCGTCTCAAACTCAGCCACAGCCGCAGCCCCGCCGCTCCGCGACCCCTGCCGCTGCTGCTGCCGCCTCGAAGCTCGCGGCCCTCTCGCGCACGTCCTCGCAGAACAGTCTGGGCCTCCTCTCGTCGGCGCCTCGGGGCAAGCCCATCCCGTTCTCTCGGCACGATTCTCAAGCCTCCCTTGGCTCCAAGGCTCCTGCCGTCTCGCGACAGAGCTCGCTCTCGTCCATTGGCGAGGCTGGCCCAGCTCGTGTTGACAAGGGCAAAGGTCGTGCTCTTCCTGAGCCGGAGCCGGAGCGGCAGGACGTGCGTGTCGACATGGGCAGGAAGCGTGCCCGCGAGGACGAGGAGGAAGGTTCGTCAGAAACATCGGAGGGCGACCTTGATGAGGTCGAAGCATCACTTGTGGTCGATCTGGAGGAGGACGAAGCAGACGAGGACGACGCGATGGCCGACGGCGACGATGGGCGAGCATTCCCGTCCGGCTGGCCGATGAACTACGTCGTCCACAAGGGCTTCTTCCGCATCGAGGTCTCGACGATACCCATGCCGTACCTGCCCGTCGCGCCGCTCCCGAAGAACGGAGAGCCAGTCTTCCAGTATGTCGGTCCTCCGGGCACCCAGCCGCCTGCTATCCTGACTGGCAGCTCGAAGCGGGCAAGGGAAGAGGACGACGTTGCAGAGATTGCCCCTCTGTCGAAGAAGGCACGCACCGCGTCGTAGTAAATGTCTCCTTCTCGGTTCTTGGATCGTGTGGACATGGAATGTACATAGAGTAGTCGTAGCCTCTAGTCCGAGTCGGTCGGGCTCAGGGGTCATCTGTAAAATGTGTGCTCTTGTAACGTAGATACTCTGTATTTGTCTCTTCTCTCTCTCTCTGATGTCCTGTTGCTCGTGTGTTCTGTACAATTGAATTTTCCAGCTGCCCCGGTGCGGCGTCTCGCTCATCTTGCACATGTTGTGTCACTCGAAGTTCTCCGGAAGCGCTCGTGATAGATCTTGCCGAAATCATCCACATACTGGACCACCGGATGTCCCTCCCCGTTGACGTTCATGCCTCGCGTCCAGATAACCAACCTCAACCCAAGAGCGCACCACTCAAGTTGACCAGTACCTCGCAAGAACCACCTCTGCCTGAGGAGCTAGCGATGCTTATGTTCGGCAAGTTAGGCGATCAGCTCTGGCAGTTCCCTGCGGACGACATTGCCCGAATGCTCTCTCCCAAGGTCATCGAATGTGCATACATGCGAAAATCCTACCCTCCTCTTGTTGTTACCGCTGTCTCATCGATGAACCTGTCGTGCGCGAGGTCCCGATCGCCGCAGGAATGCCAGTGCTTGGATCGTCATCGTTTCCCCCATTCAGCAACGGGAAGCTCGGCTGCGATTCTCTTGCCCTGTTTCTAAACTAGTGCGTCGAAACTTGCGACAAGGCTTACGACCGTGTACGCGAGAAGATCAACGCCCAACTGGTGGATGGTCCATTCACGCTGGCACCTCCTAAGCCGCGTTGGTCGCCCGTGCTCGTCTTCTTCCCACACGGCCGACCTACTACTGCGGCGACGTGCAGGTTACGATACAAAGCCTATACTACACTGCATCTCTTTACCCGCACTCGTGTTCCGTGTGAGCAAACCGACTTGCCTCAAGCGAATTTCGAGCGAGACTGAAAACATATTGCATCGCACGATTCCTTTGTTTGACGAAGATTTTGTTGAATTCGTGTATCGTAATACTAGTACTCGTAAGGACATGATGATACATCATATGGGAAGAATGCATGGGCGTGAAAACGTCTAGTGATACATGCGAAAGTGTCCAATCTCAACCAGCGAGCAAATCATAACGGGGGAGGGATACTATGAGACCGCAAGGGGAGTCTTGGCGGTCTCCTTGGGGCGGGACCGCATGATAGCCAGCTTGCTGAAGCTCCTCTTCCCACTCTTAGAGGACCCCGGTATGCGGGTGGGGAACTCAGTAAGCGGCGTCAGGAAGGGGGAGTTCATCTGCGAGGATGCGATGGACGCCCGGTCGGCCCCAAGATCGCCCATGGACGATGCCCTCGAAAGGAAGTATCCGCTCTCGCTGGTGCTGTCTGACAGCTTGCCGTCATCCTCCATGCTCTCGATGCGCGTTTCTTCCACGGACTTGTGCTTCTTCAGGACGGGGAGGCCGGACACGTCCTTACGCAGGACTGCCGGAACGTTCACAGTGTCCAGAGCAGGAAGGCCGAACTTGCCCGCATGCGTTATGACCGCATCCTTGTCACCGTCGGTAGGCGCTGCCACGTCGACGCTCGCTGTGGAAGCGTTGGAACCCGACGCGGAGTAGGCTGTGTGGGTGCTGTCGCTGGCCAAGGTGCTGTTGGTCGAGGCGGCATTCGAATCTTCTGACGTACGGAAGATAGGTGGGTCGACGATGTTGACATCTGCGAACGGGTTCTCCTCGGGGAAAGGAGCCGGAGTCGCGAACTTTTCCGGCTCGACAAAGTCCATGACCTTGGGAGCAGGGACCTTGACGCGACGGCGACGCGTGCGGATGATGCGGAACTTAGAGGTCACGTTTTCGTCGACGTCCTGCGCGGAGCGACGGGCCTGGCGCCACTTCTTCAACATGAAGAAGGCATAGCGCGTCTCGCCAATAATGACGTCCGAGTAGACGTGAAGGACGGGGAAGAGTCCGACGAGAGCGATGAGGAAGAAGAGGGGGGTGGACAGCCTCGAGGCGAAGAAGAAGCCCAGACCGACGGTGAGCGCAAGGTACCAGACAACAAGACTAGTAGAATATCAGTCAGTACCGAGCCCGGGGTTGTGGTGATCGTTGTACTCACTGTCCGATATGCGTAGTGCGCGAGTAGAACGACTCTGGCCGGGTGAACTCAGACTTCGAGCGAGCGGAAGTACCCCATGTCGTGATGCCGACGGTAAAGCATGCGAACAGCTTTGATGGGAGGAGACCGAAGAAGTACTGAAGCAAAGAGTGAGCAGATGCCTCCAACTTAGAAAACAATAGACATACCATGAAGCCGTACGCGCCGAAGAGCATGTAATAGAGGTCTCCCTCTGCGATGACACCGTAAAGACTCTTGATGGTAGCGACGCCGAACATAGTTCCGAGCCAGATGGCAGGACGGATCAGGTCACCGGGCTTATAGAGCATCTGGAGTACCGTCGCCGTGAGGATCATGGGGTAGAGGAACTGCTTGGTTGTCTCGACGGTAAGCCACTACAGAAAAGTCGTGAGTGAGATGGGCTGTGGTCAAGGCTGCTCGGAAAGACTCACGAAGTCATGGTAAGCGAAGGACTTGGGGAACCAGAACGCCTCGCGGAAGAAACTCTTCGACCAACGTGTCTGCTGCTTCACCCAGCGAACATAGCCAGCAGGGGTGTCGCTGTCGCAGACCGCAAGATGCGTGTAGCCGGTCTTGTGTCCGAGAGAGAGGATACGGTTGGTCAAGTGCCGATCGTCGCCGAAGGTCGTCTCCTTGCCGAGGAAAGATTGCAAGATCCAGGGACCGAGAATGGTCATCATGTCGCTAACCTTGTAAAGACCGAGCGGGCCGGACAAGCAGCCGACGCAGCCAAAGCCGGACTGGCACGCACGCTCAACGCTACAAAGGCAAGCGATGAGTATGGAGACGAAAGGGTAACATGTAGCGACGAAGAACGTACTTGAAAGCAAACCAGTACCGCAGTGCGCTCATACGAGCAAGGAACGACTCCTTCTTGTTCCAGATACGCACATCTCCCGTAACACCGGCCAACTTGGGGCTGCTGAACAGGAGCGCCATGAGGTTCGTGACGGCCTTCTTATGCACGAGCGTGTCGCTGTCGGTCGTGAGCATAGCGTCCTTCGTTCCGAGTACGTATGCGCCGACGACAAAAGCCGTGAACATGGCATGACGCTTGTGACCGTGCGGCCTGAGAACGTAAACGTCAGCGACGGCCACTCGATAAATACGAAGAATACGCACTCTGTGAAGCACAACGCCTTCCAATCTGCCCAGCGCTCAGCGGTGGCACGCTCGTGGAGGTAGTTGAGCATATGGTTCCATGCGACTTCATGAGCGACGTCCTGGCCAGCGCGGGGCTCTTGAGTAAACCACATGCGGAAGCGTTGCCACTTCGTAGGAGGAGCGACACCAAGAGCCTCGATCGTCTCCCAGTACTTCTGCTTGTAAAGGACGGACAGAAGAACCGGAAGGTGGACGACGGTGCGTTCGTTCTCGGGGAAAGCAGCAGTGAAGGCCTCTGCCATGTCGCAATCGGGCTTGTCGTTGCCATCAACAACCCCGATGATGTGCTTGACGGGATACTCTTGCTCCCGAAGACTCTTTAAACACTGCAGGAAACGAAGATCAGGACCACATCACGGCGACAATGCGTGGCTAACTCACAGCTTGCCAAGCCTCCTCATCCTCACGATAACCCACGACGGCGATGCTAACCTCCGGAAGCGCGGAAGGGGCGACCGTCGGAAGCTCGTTGCGTGCGTGCAGCATATCGACACCCTTAGTGATGGGCGACTTCTTCGTCAGGCGGTTGACGCGGTGACGGTTGTAGGTAGCAGCCGACGCTTGGACGATGAAGTCTGAAGCCAAAAGCATGAGTGGCCGACGGTCATCGTAAAAAGGGAAGACGTACCGATGATGAGAAGGAGACCGTACATGCCGAACGAGTACGCGCCGAACGAGACGATCTTCAGACGAAGACCGTAGCCTACCATCAGGGAGAACACGACCGCGAGCGACAGAGAGACCTTGATGGTCGCAAGGATGGGTCGTATCCGCGGCTGATCACGATCAACGATGTTGAACGGCGGGACCGTCCAGGGATGCGTGATGTGGGAGGTAACGGTGTCGGGTATGTGGTTGATCACAGGCTCGGGCGCGACCTGAGGAATCTGGGGGTCGACCACCTCGAAGAGCGGCGCGACCCGTGGCGCTTCCTCTACCGGCAGCTCCTCCTCAATCACTTCCTCGATAATGATCTCGTCCATGCTCTCCTCGGTAAGTGGCGGCGTGATGGGGGTCATGGGGGTCATGATGTCGACCGACGTAGCGGGGGATGGACGCGCAATCTCCTCAGAGTAGAGAGTGCGAGTATGGGCAGCCGCAACCTCACCCTCATCCGTAGACGAGGTCGAGTTGGTCTCGACATAGGTGTCGAACTTCACCTCGCCGCCAGCGGGATCCGTGACGAGGAACGTTGGTGCGTCCGACTCAGCGGTTGTCGCCGACTCCGATGACGTGCGGTCGGAAAGGGCGGTATATGATGAAGCCTCGTCGATCTTCTCGTCGACCGGCGCCGTCGTGTCGACCGACGCCTTGAAGGGCTGGCGGCGACGGCGCTGGGGAGGGCGCCCAAGAGTGAACGTGTCACCGGAAGGCCTGAACCACCCAAACCTGGAGCCCTTGGACTCCTCCTAAGAGTGCATCTGATAAGTACGAGTAGAGACACGACACTGGAGGTCACTAACTTTTTGGCCAGGTTGACGAAGTGACTGCTTTAGCGATGATACGTCAACGCTCCCGCGATCGATAAGCCCCGACTGCTCGCTGGGTGTGCCGGGTGTGCCGGGTGTAAGGGGGGTATACGAGTCTGCCACGAAGAAGCCGCGAGACATCTCCTGGGGAGTACCGGGGGTGAAGGGCCCGGGAGTCTCCGCTCCCTTGTTGCGCTTGGGCGCGGTGAAGTACGACGCTTGTGGGCGTCGAAGGGGGGTATGAGGTGCGGTGTCTGTGAAGTTCATGGTGGTGGGTAGACGGTGATGGCGAGAATAGGTGGCCTTCCCAGTCAGCGGGGGGGCATCTTTATCTGTCGTTGGTCCTTTCCGCCGCACGAGCGAAGTTTTCGACTCTCGATGATTCGAATGTGCGGATGTTACGGATGTGGTTCTCTGCGCAAATGCCGTATCTTGATATCCGCTTCGCCCCCACGGTACGAAGTGTGGAGCGGATGCATCCGCCCTGCGCCAGCATCCGCAATCATCGCTGTTGCGCTGTCAGTATCCCTGTGCATTCGTTCTTCAACATCGTTCAATCGTGTAGTAAGACTGCACACTTACAGTACTCAAGAGAGTTGTATCATGTTCTGGGAACGCGATTCAGGACGCGAGGACACCTCTACATCGTGGTGGGTTGAGTGGGTGGCTGTGTTGGTTTCCTACTTGGGCTGCGCTCTAACCGTCGGCGCCTCGAGCGCATATTCATCGGGCCCGGCCTTGGCAGCCCCGTCTCGAATCGTCGGTACCGGGCCAACTTTGAATGCTGCCCAGTCTTCATATCTGCAGGGAAACAAACATTACTATTGCGAGCTACGCGAATGTGCCTCAGGTCCTGATGCACGGTATAATTTTGTCACCTTTCGGACAGACGTACGGTCAA
Source organism: Cerioporus squamosus (assembly GCA_022592435.1). Taxonomy (NCBI): domain Eukaryota; kingdom Fungi; phylum Basidiomycota; class Agaricomycetes; order Polyporales; family Polyporaceae; genus Cerioporus; species Cerioporus squamosus. The sequence goes on from JABYQS010000075.1 coordinate 44,199, forward strand.
GGTGACTATAGTGCTGTTCTGTCTGCTCAAGCAACGGATTATTTCCTCAACGGCGTGATTGGTCATCGATCATGTCTGGTGTGGAACTCTTCAGGGCCAGATTGTAACCGACGATTGCGATGCAGCCCCACCATCTCTCGATCACGGTCCAGTGTATCGTGCCTCGGTCCTTGAGGCTGCCGACTAGAGGACGGATTGAGAAAGAGCCTAGCCTCAATTGTAACGCCGTGAGATCGAAACGAATACTCCAAGAAGCCGACCGTCGGCAGACGGGTTTGTAACGCACCTGTGTGGTAGCCACTACTAGTGGTTACTAGTCATTGTTCGGGCATGCTTCTTGTGAGCATTGTAAGACCATGTACAAGGACTACGAGCACACCCACCAGGTCAGTACTGGAGTGAGAAGGATCGATGGCACATACCGACCTTCGGACAGGCGTCGAGTACCCGTTCAACGTTTGGTCCCGCCCCCGCGCCGGTCCGCTGTCACACGTCGATCGTGTGTGCTGTAAGCCTGCCTGGCCCGCCCACGTGGCTGCGGAAGCCGACTCGGAAATCTGTATGCCGGTGCGCGGTCTGCTATGGAACGCTGCCTGGCCCATACGTTTGTTGCGGTCCCTCCACTCGCCACTGTCACAGCACGTCTCCTGGCAATCCAGACTGCCCGGGAGTGAGCTACTAATTGTATGCGATGGCCTCGGCCTGTCTCCCCTAGACAGACGATTTGGCTGGCCTATTCCAGGGGGTACGGACGGCATGGAGCTGAGCCGTCGGTCATCTCGGTCAGAGGGCGAAGCTGTCATCTGTATCACGCGCGAGCAGATAATAGAGATTCATTATACGATTACCAGTCATCTGAGAGGTGCTCACGGATCCTACGCGCTGAGAAACCATTGGCGTAGAGGCCATGAGGTTCCAAACCTTGGTCATCACTCGGGGCGAACCTGACGTGGATCGGAGAAGTTGGGGAGAACGCAGCGCCACTGTCCGCTTGAGACAACATATCGCGGCGAGAACTTCTCAGAGAGTTTCTTGTCTGAGACATTTGGAGTCACTGGCGTGTTTCGCCGCTAATAGGACGTAGCACGTTGTTAGCGCATGAGCGTCGACAAGCGTCGACGTCACTGCCATAGTCGCGGCCCTTCAACTCGCATCTGGTACAAAAAGAAACTTGCAAATGAGCTAAATCCGACTGAAGATACTGAACAAGAGCACTGCGTACCAGATTGGCGCAACCGGCTGCATGCAGAAAGAGGAGGTTCAGGAGGGTTCAGGACTCAAGGTGATTCGAAGAGAAACAGGTTAGACGCTGGGGTTGCGATACCGGGAGCGGGCGTCTCCCTACATAAACTTGAACTTGAACCTCCTCTTTCTCCTGCCTCATGAATTTGTGTCTAGCTATACTGCTTCTGAAACCTTTAGTATGATTAGACACTACCAGAGGAACTCATGTCCCGCTCTCTGAACTTCCGGAGCTGACCATTTGGCACTACATACCGTCACCCGTGTCAATACCCCGGTAGCGCGGGCCTCGCAACCTGGATATTGTCCGTCATCGCTTCGTCTCACTCCATCCTAGTACTACTGATCATCGCTAATCCAACCTTCTTGAATTGCAATGCTTCGTGAACCTGCGGCCCTTCCAGCCTGGGCCTGGTGTACACGCCCGATCATCAGGAAGCTTATCGTCAGGTGTGCACATGTACACATGTCGTCAAGGCAAACCAGGTCTCCCCATGCGGTACATATGCGCTCGCAGGCTCAGAGTCGCGAAGACAATCAGGTACGATTGTGTCTCACAACCACAGCCACATGTCAAGTACTGACGCATGACGACTTTGAGCCTTTGACCTCAGACTAGGCATGACATCAGGCTTCGCGAGGTCGCGGATTTGTTTGCTGGCATGGCCATACAACATGTACAGCAAACACTTTTCGAGAGCCCGAGCTACGACCGTACGATGCTGAACTGAATTGTTTCCTTGACAGTCACGGTTCTAGTATGGTCCCGCAGAGTCGTGCAGGCAAGAAGACCACACACTGCTCCGTGCCTGGCTCCGCCGCGACATCCTTCATCGACTCAAGCTGCCACGCCAGTCAGTGTGACTCCGGCACGGTATGGATGGTGAGTAGTTTTATCGGGTTCCCATGACGAAGGGTCAATCAACTGACGAGACCTAAGCTAGCCATGTGCTAGGTCTTCTCGACCATCCGCGCTGCGCACAGACAACGCGGAGGGTCCATATCTCGTGTCCGTCTGCCGGCCACCATCTGATATGGTTGACTCGGACAAACCAGCATAGATTCCCCCAAATGACTACTTGCTTTGTCCGACATAAGCTGCTTTGAAGGTATTACTTAACTCGTTCTTTCTTTCTTTCTTTCTTTCTATCCTCGTCTATTGCCCTACTTGACTCGTTATCCCCACAACAACCCCATCAACACGGGTTCGTCGACATATGCTCGCTAGCCGCCGGACCATATGGTCCCTCCCGGCCCCTCCCCTTCTGGGACCTCGCGCACAGTCTTCCGTGGGCGATATCGCTATAAGCGTCCTACGGACTATTGCTCCGTTGCTGCGTGCGCGGCCGCGCATCCGTGCCCATGCGGTTGCCGCTGCTCAGCTCGAGCCCCGAGACGGTCGACGCCCCACTCGTGTATGCTGCCTGCACCGCCGCAGCTGTTTCATGCGTATCCTGGCTAAGACGCGTCATACATCAGGACTCAGGAAGGTCGTGTGCGGGGTATAAAGCGGACGGGGGTCGTTCGGGGGTGGTCAGGCAAGGGATCACCCCTCACCGTAGCTGTCGCTGCCCCCCCCCCCCCTGCTTAACAGTTTGCCCTCGAGATGGCTTCGCTTTGGCTTGCTACGGCTGCTTCGGCTCTCGCGTTTGGCGCACTGCAGAGTGCTGCCTTTGACAACTCGCGACAGGACAACGTGCGTACATCCCCTCCTGCTTGTTCAGTTCTCTCACTGATCGACATGTATAGGTGGCGGTGTAAGTCAACTTTGTTGGATGTTCCCTAGGCTGTCATCGGGGCTTACAGCCGATGTATCCGGCGCAGGTACTGGGGACAGAACTCCTACGGTGCCACAAATTCCGACCAGGCGAACTGGCAGCAGACTCTCTCCCATTACTGCGAGGTACAGTCCCTTCCTTCCCAGCGCTCAAAGGTGAACTGCTCACATGTGTGTGACCCGACCTGCAGGACGACTCGATCGACGCGATCCCCCTCGCGTTCGTCAACGTCTTCTTTGGCACCGGGGACGTTCCCTCCCTGGACTTCGCCAACATCTGCAACGCCGTCGACGACGCCGTCTTCCCCGGCACTGCGCTCGCGGACTGCAGCTTCCTCGCTGCCGACATCCAGACGTGCCAGTCCAAGGGCAAGATCATCACGCTCTCGCTCGGGGGCGCGACGGGCGCGGCGAGCTTCTCGTCCGACGAGCAGGCGTCCGCGTTCGGGGACACGATCTGGAACCTGTTTCTCGGGGGCACGAGCGACACGCGTCCGTTCGGCGCGGCTGTCCTTGACGGCATCGACCTCGACATCGAGGGCGGCGGGACGACGTACTTTGCGTCGTTTGTCAATCGTATTCGGGAGCTCTCTCAGGGCGCGAGCAAGAAGTACTACGTCACGGGCGCGCCGCAGTGCCAGTTCCCCGATGCATACATGTCTACGTGGGTCGCGTGTTCGTTCTGGTTCTTGCGATATGCGATGCTGAAGACGAGCCTTGCAGGGTCTTGAACGCGGTCGACTTCGATGCTGTCTACGTGCAATTCTGTGAGCATATCCCACGTCTAATCTTTTCGCGGTCATCATTGACCGGGCGGCCGTGCAGACAACAATTTCTGCGGCGTCATCAACTACAACAACACCAACGCGTGGAACTTCGACCAGTGGTGCGTACACACCTCTCTTCCCGCGTACCGAGTTTCCGACTCACCTCTCCGTTGCGCCAGGGATAACTGGGCGAAGACTACGTCCACGAACCCCGACGTCAAGATCTACATCGGTGCCCCTGCCTCGTCCACTGCGGGCGGTGGCTATGTCGACCTCGCCACGCTTTCGAGCATTGCTCTCGAGACGCGCAGCAAGTACACGTCCTTCGGCGGTATCATGCTCTGGGATGCCTCCCAAGCTTATGGTGCGTCTTCCGTCCTATCCAGGCGCATTATCAGATACTGACTTACGCTCGATGCTCGATGCAGCCAACAACCGTTTCGACCAGGGTATCAAGAACGCGATCCGCCAGAACGGCAACGGCGGCACGACCTCGGCGCCCATCACCGTCTCCACCACATCCGCAAGCACGACGACGCTCTCCATCTCCACGCCCTCGACGGTGACGACGACGACATCCTCGGCCGCGGCGACGACGACGGCTTCGGCGGGTAGCTGCGCGTCTGTCTCGTCGTGGGTTGCGAACGTCGCGTACAACGGCGGCGACCAAGTCGTTTACAACGGGCACCTCTGGACGGCGAATTGGTGGACGTTTGGGAGCACGCCTGGGGCTCGGTCGGCGACTGGAAGGACGATGGAGTGTGCTCGAGCTTTGCGCGCAGGCGGCTGCCCAGGGCTGTCGCTACTGCAATCCTTGGTCGGGCTTGATGGGGAGAGGGAGATGCGCTGAGATATTGGGAGCGTTGTACTGCATTGTGAGTGTATCGGAGTATGCAGGTGAGGGATACCCGCAAGAAGCATGTATATACCACCACGCACGAGACCCACTCAATTCCACAACTTTCTCGTTTAAGTCATGGTTGTGCAGCTGATCGACCCGACTCGGATGATGCCAAACTACTAGTAGCCATACTTCCTGTTCCTGTTTTCGTTGAGTCTTCCAGTCAGGCTCGTCCTCTTGAGACTCCGCTCGCCGAGCTATACAGTCGTCGGCTTGCGTCAAGCCGCGGGGCCCCATCGCCGCGAGTATGATACACTCTCTCCTGCTGGTACTGTCATTCAAATACGCGGCTCTCTTGCATATGTTGACCGTCCAACCCCAACTTCAACCATTGCCAACTTTCATCCCAAAGTACGAATTCAGGATATGTACTTACTTACTGTAGACTCGTAACGGCAAGTAGCGTCGGCAAGTGCCGGGGCTCAAGGGCAGGCGCTCGATTGAATACGAAGCGCCTGAATTCACAAAGTGGTGCGACTACAAAATGGCCGCTAAGTCGAGACCGACGACGACGACGACAAGGCTGGAGCGTCGCGGACGACGTTGAAAAGGCGACCTCGATGGCCTCCAACATGTCCAGCTCATCTTCACGCGACAACATGTGGTCCGCCTCCTACGACATCATCATCGTCGGCGCCGGCATCGCTGGCTCTGCTCTCGCCCACGCGCTCTCCTCCTCCTCCGTCGAACGCGGTCGCCCTTTGCGGATATGTCTTCTAGAACGGTCGCTTGCGGAGCCGGACAGGATCGTCGGTGAGCTCTTGCAACCAGGCGGCATCATGGCGCTGAAGAAGCTCGGGCTCGAGACGTGCGTGGAGGGCATCGACGCTATCCCGACCTACGGCTACTGTGTCATGCTCGGGGGCAACCCCGTGCACATCCCCTACCCCGACGGCTACGAGGGCTGCGCGTTCCACCACGGCCGCTTCATCCAGGCGCTGCGCGCGAAGGCGAAGGAGGCCAAATGCGTCGAGGTCATCGAAGCTACCGTGTCGGAACTCATCGAGTGTCCCCTCACCGGTCGTATTCTGGGTGTACGCGCGACGCGCAAGGAGGAGGGCGCGGTCGAGAAGGAGGCGTTCTTTGCGGACCTGACAGTCGTCGCGGACGGCTGCTTCTCCAACTTCCGGAGCCAGGTCATGGGCAAGGCGGCCATCCAGCCGGTGCTGAAGGGTCACTTCGTCGGCATGGTGCTCGAGGACGCGCAACTCCCCATTCCAAGACATGGGACGGTGATGCTTGTGGAGGGATATGGGCCGGTGCTGTCGTACCAGATCGGTACGCACGATACGCGGATATTGGTTGACGTGAAGAACCCCGTTCCCTCTGACCTCAAAGTGAGTACCCTCTCCGTGTCGCGCTGCACGTCCCTTACCCTGCTGCAGGGTCACATCCTCAACAACATCATCCCCCAACTCCCCGCTGCCCTCCACCTGCCCGCGCAAAAAGCTCTCGAGAAGGACCGTCTACGGCGGATGCCCAACTCGTTCCTCCCGGCCTCAGAGCAGGGAAAGCAGACGAAGGAGGGCGTCTTGCTTCTCGGTGACTCGTGGAACATGCGGCATCCGCTCACGGGTGGCGGTATGACTGTCGCATTCAACGATGTCGTCCTCCTCCGCGACATGCTGCTCGACGTGAAGAACCTCGCCGACTGGCAGGAGGTCAAACCGGTTCTCCACCGGTGGCACTGGGCGCGGAAGCCGCTGTCGTCCACCGTGAACATCCTCAGTGTCGCGCTGTACGACCTCTTCGGAGCACACGGTGCGTTTTGATTACGAAGCGTCACTCCGACGGCGTAGCTAACCGCGCTGCCCCTAGATCCTATCCTCGAAGTCCTCCGGACAGGATGCTTCAAGTACTTCGAGCTCGGCGGCAACTGCGTCCGCGAGCCCGTGAGCTTACTCGCTGCGTACGTCTCCTTTGCTGCCGCCCTATCCCACTCTGCGCGGCGTCCTGATGCCATTTCTTCGCAGCATCGAGCAAGCACCGTTCATGCTCTTCCGTCACTTCTTCACGGTCGCATTCTACTCGATTTGGGTGCTCTTCACGCACCCGCGGCAGGTCGGTGTCGCGGACGGCAAGCCCGTCTACCGGCGTCCACGGCCGGACGAGTACCCGTTCCTCGCGGTCAAGAGCATGCAGGTGGTGCGTCTCTCCTTTCCTTGTGTCACTCAACATTATTCGCGACTGACATCTGTCTCTCGTTTAAATTTCTGCAGTTCTGGACAGCGTGCGTGGTGTTCCTGCCATTGTTGTGGACGGAGATTCGTCCGTGAGACCCTTGCGGAACCACCCCGACTCGTTCAGCTGTCCGATCGACGCTCGGATAGTGTCATAGACGAGGTTGTGCTGGTAGAGTGTAGCGTATAGCCTTGTAATATATACCCGCGTCATCGGATGCTAATGCACGGAACGTCCTCACGATTCACGATGCAACCTGCTGCCCCCCGCGACTGGTTATGTGTTCGAACATTGCTTTACTTGCACGGTCCCACTGTATGTACTGTGTGATAGCGATGCACAGACAGGCGTACTTAGTAGGGACGACATAGAAGGAGCCAAAACCACCTTCACATACTATATATGCCTGTTCGTGAATAAATATATACTCCTTGAGGGCACCTCCTGACAGCTTTCAGCACATAGCGGAAGCGTACTATTCTCCAGAAGAGCCAGAGCCATAGTAAAGGATCGACGGCCACGCTTGAGCTTCCATGATCACGCTGTGGGCGGAACGCACCTTGTCCCGCTACCCATCACTTCAACCTCGCCGCAACCTGCGAGGGCATCCTCACCCAACCTCTTTGATCACATTTCCGCCATGAACTTCATCCAATCGCAAGACTTATACCTCGGCGTGTTGTAGCGAGAATGCTGAGCGTGATCTCCTGAGTCCTCATCATTCCCAGGTTGCGTGATTCTCTCCGCCTCCGTGTTCCATCCTTTCTTCCCTGGCAGAAGAGCTCAGAGAGATGGTCGGCAAAGGCATGGAATGCATATAGGCTAGTTAGTAGTGGAATGGTAGTAGGAGTTAGAAGAGGCGGCGTGCCTTGAGGCCCTCCGCATTCCGCGAGCGCGTGTGGCTGCCGTCACCGCGTCTTCGACATTCTCCACGACAAGACCGCAACAGAGGCCCAGCCCTCGACGTCAAGCTCGATTTGCGATAGCGGCGATCGCAGAGCGGAGAGGGACATACATATATCTGCAGTGAGTCCCCAGTTCATCGTTCATTACCCCGCAAGGAGCGAGGATGTCCCCGAATCTGCCAAGTCCGCACGGCACCGACCTCAATTTGCAGGATCTACCCCCTTACGAACCACCCTCTGGCGTGCTCGTCGTACCCGCCGTCGACTTCCAGCTCGTCGGAGAGCAGCCCAGAGAGCCCGCCTCCGCCTCCGCACCCCCGCGCCGCTCGTGCGCGCACACCATCGGGACGAGCCTGCAATTGACCCCGCTCGCGGAACAATCCAGGCCTGTTACCGGTCCCACTGCTTGCAGCTTCGCAGTACCAGCATCGGTATCAACTCTATCTTTGTCGTCGTTCTCAAGCCCTGGCTCTTCCCGAAATCCCCCACCAAGATCGCCCCGACCCCGGTCGCACACATTCGGGGGCACCCGACGCATCCGCGCGCGCGACTGCCCGCCATCTGCAACCGCGATGAGTGCGCCGAGCAGCAGCCCGCCGCCGTACTCGCTCACCCCGCCTGAGCTCCCGCCGACCATCTCGTCCGCACCGCCCCCGCGCGCGGCCTCGTCGCCCCATCTCCGCCTCCCTGGGTCCTCCTCGCTTGGTTCGCACGCACATGCGCACTCTCGCCAGACGTTCTCGGAGTACGCACGTGTGCCGCTGCGGCCGCGCAGAGGGCCGACCTCGGAGGACGACGAGGACGAGTCGGGCGCGGAGACGGACGAGGGCGTCGTGTTCCGGTCGCAGGGCGTGAGTCTGGCGGACACGCTGAGGAACCGGCTGCTGGGGAAGGGGAAGGGACGGGCGTATGACGACCGTTGGTCGAGGCCTATCACGACTGCACCGGGAGCGATGTGCGCGGGGGAGACTGAGACTGAAGGAGAGGACTCGGTGAGTACTTGTCTCTCACGTCGGCCGCCCGTTCTCCCCTCCGAGCAGACGGAGTAGCTCGCGAGGTTGTTTGCGTGACGTGCCGTGTTTGGGCGTTCTCCGAGACTCCGTCCATTGTCCGATCTGTCTAGCTTGACCATCGTTCTCCGGTCCTGGAGGGATTATAGTGATGTGTTCACTTCCATGCTTCACGCTGACTCTTTCGTTCTAGCCCCGCAACCTCCCTACCGCCCGAATCGCTCATTCCTCCCTCTCACGACAACTCACCTCCGCCGTCTGGCTTGTGCCTATCCTCTTCCAGCTGTTCCGACTGCTCGCGATTGTTCCCGCCGTGTTTGGCACGCTCTGGAACCTGTACCATGCACTCCGGCCGCCTGACGGTCTGAACGAGTGGCGCATCGACTACTCCGTCAGCGTCCTATGGGTATGTATTGTCTCCTTGTCGTGGAACAGCACGGCTTACCGCGCCCTTAGTCTGTCCTGACAGGCTGGCAATGTTTGCAACTCACCACGGGGCTGCTCAAGCGATGGCGAGTGTACTACTCGCTCCCCGCCGCCCTCATCCGACTTCTCGCGCTACAGGGTACGTTTGCCTCTTCCTCCCGTCGTCTCTTGTTGACGTTCTCCCGTCTAGCCATCTGCTGGCCGGCGACGCACCTCACCCTGACGATCCTTGACCACGAGGTGCGGCCGCTCATCTGCTGGGCCGTCATCGGGACGACGACGTGCTGCAGCCGCAGCGTCCAGCTCTGGGTGACGTCGAACATCGTGCCCGCACCCCCACCACCCGGCGCACCCCCGCATGAAGAGGAGCTGTTGAGGAAGAGTCGTCGACGACGATGGGACTGGGGACGCGTGGGCGTGGAGGCGGCGCTCCCGGCGGGGATTGTGTACCTCGTCATGGCGTGGGCGTTGGTGCTCCGGAGAGAGTTCATGGGTTGTTGACTGTCTCTGCTTGTGCGGTGCTGTGCGGTACGTGCTTTCGCACTTGGATTTCGCTGTTCTCTGTGTTCATGTCGTTGCGTCGCATCGGAGGAGGATCGTTGGGCCGTGTCTGCTCGTTTTGGGTTCCCACTATACATGTTACGACCATGCTATGTACTTGAGTAAAGTACGCGCTCGCTATCTTATCCGCCAATGCGGATATGCTATCCGTTCGTCGTTTGCGCTATACTAGCAGGTACCTATGATTGAACCATTTACTGCTGTCAGTAGTCGATGCACTACTGGGAGGGGTTCGGTTGGGCGCTCCCAACGGCATCCCTCTTCCTTCTATACCATAATATGCGACGTCGAATACCAAATCTGCTTCACCGGGACCCGCAATACAACATAATCTACGCGGGAATTCGGTGCCAGAGGATGGGTCGCGTTCATGAGCAGCAGACAGTGACGGCCATGGAGCATCGAGGGCAGGGCCCAGCAACATGCCAAGGCCAGGACCCAGGTGCGCATCATACTCTTTCCTGCACGGCAAGCTGTACTTCAAACCAGCGGCATGGTCGTCTGGATCTTCGTTGAGGGCAATTGAGTGTGAGTCTTTGTCCCACGCGACCATGTTCTGCGACTGTGGCAACAGTGTTCGTCGTCCTATCCGTTCGACGACAGTGTCTCGTTAACGGACCAACTATGAACGAGACCATGCATGTCGCTCTCCATATTGCTCAGTGCTCACATCAAGGGGCTGCTTTGCAGTGAAGCTTTCCTTGATGGCTTGAACCTTGCCTCGCTCTGGCCGCTAGCCCCACACATCACATTCGCCAAGATGTGCCTGCCTCCATCTGACTGCCCGAGGTGCCGTTCATCCGGACCGGTACTTAAACGTGCACTGCGAAGGACCGATCCGCTGCTGATGACAGTGGCGGGGAAGCCTTGAATGGTGTTATACAACTCTGTTGCGGTTGCTCACAAGACAAAGTATGCTTCCCAGGTCTCTTTCGGTCTCAAGAGTCAAGACTCAACGCCTTGTCATATACAGAGGTGTTCATGAAGTCCATGTACTTCATCGACATAGTGCCCAATAACGGCGGAGGGATTGCAAGAACAGCAGTGATAAGCTACGGCTGCTAGCGTGATCGGGCAGGCACGACCCCAGGTCAAAACGCCGGCGTGGGGACACCTGACGGCACCACTTCTCAAAATGTCCTTCATGCTCGGAGTCCGTATGATCACGCGTAAACGTACCGCCGAGGGCGAGTATCGTACGTTGTGCGAGGTATAAAGGTTGGGTGATGGATGAGGAGACTAGCGTGGTGAGGCCAGTGACTTACCTCCCGCTCGCTCCCGCTCAACACGCCCGCAGCGATGCCAGCACACGAACACCACAGGACGGAGAGCAGCAGCTCGGCTTCTGGCGACGTCGAGAAGCAGGACGTGAGCATCTCGGAGGATGTCAAGGAGGATGTTGTCTTGACGTACGAGGCGGTTGACCCGGAAGCAGACAAGAGGTAAGTCGCCCATCCTCCTACCCGTAAGTTCTGACTGAACTGCTCTGTGCAGGCTGGTGCGGCGGATTGATACGCGAATCGTCCCCGCTTCTATGCTCATCTATCTGCTTTGCTCGTTAGACCGGTCGAACGTCGTAAGTACACCCTGGACGTTCGCGCGCGACTCTCTTCTCACTATCCTCTTGCCCAGGGAAACGCCAAAATCCTCAACGCTGACAAAGGCGACTCGCTCCTGCAAACGCTCAGCATATCGAATCAGCAATACCTCGTCGCACTCATGATCTTTTACGTCTCTTACACTCTCTTCGAGACGCCGTCGAACTACATGCTGAAGAAGTTCCGGCCGTCGCGGTGGATCGCGTTCCTCATGTTCGCATGGGGCGCAATGACCATGATCCTTGGTGGCATCAGCAACTTTGGCGGGCTCGTCGCGGTGCGCTTCCTCCTTGGCATGTTCGAAGCGGGCCTCTTCCCCGGCATGGTCTACGTCCTCACATTCTGGTACCGCCCGGAAGAACGCGCGCTCCGAATCGCACTCATCCTGGCAAGCGCGACCCTCGGAGGCGCGTTCGGCGGCGCGATCGCGTACGGGGTGGGCATGCTCAACAGCGCGCACGGTCTTCAAGCATGGCGCTACTTGTTCATCATCGAAGGCGCTCCGTCGTGTGCAGGCGCGGTCCTCGTCTGGTTCTTCTTCCCCGACTACCCGGAGACCGTGTCGTGGCTGTCCCCGGCGGAGCGCGAGCTTGCGGTAGAACGCCTCAAGGGCGTCGCGTCGCTCGGCCACCAGCGCATCACCTGGGCAGAGGCGAAGACGACGCTGCGCGACTACAGGCTGTATGTGCACTACCTGATCTACATCACCATCTCGGTACCGTTCTCGAGCATGTCCCTGTTCTCGCCGACGATTGTGTCCGGTCTGGGGTACGAGGGACTCGACGCACAGTTGTTCACTGTCCCGCCGTACGCCATCGCGTTCTGCGTCACCGTGGCGGTCGCTTGGGTGTCGGACAAGTACGAGATGCGCACGTTGGGGACATCAATCTCGATGTTGATTGCAGGAGTGTGCTTCATTGTCGAAGGTACGTCGTGGTGGTCCAGGTGCTGCAACGGTCTGGCTGACATAGAAACAGGTGCTGTCCCCGATGACTCCTTCAAGCTGCGCTATGCGTTCTTCGTCATCGCATTGTCGTTCTCGTTCGCGTGCATTCCTCCGCTGCTGAGCTGGCTGACCGCAAATCTCCGGAGTACTGGAGCGTCGACTCTCGCTGTCCCTCTCAATGTGTCTATCGGGCAAGTCGGGCAGATTATCGGTATGCACTTTCCATTGGGACGTCGAGTATCGGTGTGCTGATAATCCCTCATGCGTTCAGGTATCTACATTTATAAAGCCAACGAATCTCCCGGGTATCCCACTGGTCACTACACGAACGCAGGGTTCCTGCTCGTTGGTGCAGCCTCGGTGGTTGGGATGCGGATCATGTACATCCGCCGCAACAAGAGGCTGGCACCCGGAGAGAGGAAATGGCGGCTATGACGACTACGAGTACCACGCACTGTACGATACCATGCAATGACAGATCCTAACGATTTATTCTCATCTCAGCGTTGTGTGCTCTAACAATTTCTGTCAACTTTCGCAACAAGTGCATTCGAAAACAAGTTACAAAGTGCACGAACGACAGCAGCACGAGCTCCAAGGTGAACAATATACACTAATCGCTACACTAGACTATCCATACTTACTACAATAAAATACAGAACGGGCAGATTGCTCCCGCATGATCCCATTCCTCTGTCCTCAGGCGTAAGTTAATCCTTTTGGACACGCAACTTCTTCACCGGGGAACCCCCGGCGGCAACTCGCGAGTCAACCTGCTTCTCGCCAGCGTCCTCCGAGTCCCTACTTCGCTTCCGCGACTCCGCGCCAGCTGCGGCCTTCGACTTCTTCACGACTGGTGGCTGTCCCTCTCCCGAAGCGGAATCGTCTGCGACGTTCGAGGCACCCTGGCGCTTGCCTCGCGGGACGGCGCGGTTAACCGCGGCCACTCCCTCGGCGGAGCCGAATGGCGTGAATTGGATGCGGAGAGGGAGGGCCTTCAGCATCTCGATCGCCTCGTCTCGCGTGAGCTTGTCGAGGTCCTTCTCGTACTTCAGGTTGAGGCTGACGGTGTAGACCTCGCTGTCGGTTGTCGGGCCCTGGGTCGTCGCGGACTCCTTCGACGATACGTCACTAGATGCCAAAGACGGGGCTGTGGCAGCTGAGGGTGCGTCGGTCGACTCCGAACTCTCTGCAGCTTGGTCCTCAAGGCACTTCGTCGCCCACCGGTCGTATGCCTGGATGCGGGGACTGCACACATAGCCAGTCAGTAACAATCCCAACCAGCGAGTCGAAGAATGCGCGAGTACTCACAGGCTGCGGTTATTGATCTTCCCCACCGCGAAAGCGTCGTGCTCCACGTAGTTGTGCGCAGCCCAAATCTCCTCGTTCGCTGTCTTCTCCTTTTGGCTCAGCATCCGCAGGTGCACAAGGTCCTGCTCCGTCTTCGCGTGGACGCGCTGGAAGGCCTCGCGCATGGCCTCAAGTCCCTCCGCGAGCTTCTCGATCTTCACCTCCACGCGCGGGTCGAGCGGGGTAGCGTGATCGGTAGGGGGCTGCGCGTTCTTCGCCTTGCCCTTGCCCTTCCTCCCTCGTCGCCGCGTTTCTTCTTCTTGTCGGCGGGAGCGGGAGCGGGAGTAGGAGCAGGGGCGGCGTCGGCACCGGACTGCGGACGGGAGGGTGGAGTGGTGAGATCGGCGAGCAGCTCGCGCTGCTTGAGCATGTCTTGGGTGTTGGCGACCCAAGACGAGTTGTCCGAGCTCATCTTCTGGTCCGCGTATCGTCCGTAGAACTCGAGCATCTCCTCAGGAGTCATCTCCGGGTTCTTCGGGCCGTTGCCTCCCTCTCGGTAGACGATCTTTGGCGGCGGCCGCGTCTGGGCGTGCATGTGCATGTACACCGTGCGCACCTTCTCCTCCATCGCGCAGAATGCCGCACTGCGCGCAAGGTCAGGGGGCAAGTCAGGACTGAAGACGCGAGAAGGACGCACTCGACAAGTGGTGCTTTTTCGGAGACGGCCTTGACGATCTTGCGCAGGCCGTTGTAGCTCTCCACAATGCTCGCGATGTCCTTCCGGACGGCCTCGTGCTCCCCGTCGAACTTCTCGATATATTTCTCCCAGGTTTGCACGTACCCGGTCAGCAGATGGCGCATGCCCTCCAGCTCGGCGGCGAGGATGTCGATTGCGGCCTCCGGGCTCCCAGCCTCCTTCAGCTCTTGTTTGACCCCGGACGGAGTCTGGTAGTAGTGTTTGAGATACAGGAACTCGGTGGGCTTGGGTGGAGGAGAGTAAAGAACGGCGGCTGGGATGTCGATGATGGTGCCGTCTTCTAGCATGTGTTGGCGGACTTCGAGCTTGGCGATGTCGCCGACGGTGGTTTGGGACGGTTCCGAGGACATCGCGGTGGTTTGTGGTCCTGGATGTGTTACAGCGGTTTGTAAAGGGCGAGAAGGAGGTGCAAGAGTTGGGAAAGGTCGTGCAGAGATGGGGGACGCGTTGTGGCAGGGGGGAGTTGATAAAGTGGGTGTGGCCCAGCTATACGCTTTGACCGGGGCGGAGCTCGGCAGTGCCGCCGGAGACAAAGCTAGTCTCAGTCAAGGTCTTGTTCAATGTCGCCGCCAATCAGACAAGGTCTTTCATGACTCACAGACTAGCTGGTCGTAGGGGGGCTATGTGTTGGCGTCGAACAGAGTACATAGAACAAACAGTCCCGGACTCTTGCCTCGAGGCCTGCAACTTACTAGGACTTCCATATCGGGATATCCAGTTTCAACTCCGACCGGGTTAGGTCCTATCATACCCAGTATGGACATGTCCCTTGTGTACTGTAATGTAAAGCCCCTTACTGGAGAATTGAGGAACAAAATACGGGTCGATTCTTGAAGTAAGTACGGATTCTACTGATATCCTTACTCTGGCTTCATTCGAATACTTACTCTTATGTAACTTACCATATAAGCCTGTAATCAATACTGCAGTAAGTAGGCGTACTTAGTCCTGGCCCTTTGCCTCCTCCCTCCACTTGCTCTCTACGCTGAAGTCGCACCAGGCGAAGTCCTACTCATTCTCTTCATTGCTGTTTCCCCATCGTCGGAGTTGTGAAGGTCTACGCTCTCAGCACGGTCGGCTGGAACGCACTGCGCGAGCAGTCCTTCCCCCGGTAGTCACACATGGCGCAAGCTAAACCTCAGCACTACTGGCGGCAGCTCAGGTCTGTCCTGACCGCGGGCTTGTGGGATGCACGGACTCCAGCGAAGGACACGCATGGAAGGCCTGTCTCATGGTCCGACCTGTTACGCAAGTTCCACAAGCATTGTCCAGGACATCCGGATGTCGCGGAGTTGGCCTCTCAAACCCAAGCCCTGTCTCTCTTACTGTCCGCGAACTACGACGGGTTGGATGGGAACAACGTATCGCCTCAAGGTGCGCTGATGCTCGGAGAGGAATGCATGCTGCCGGAGGAGAGGATCGAGGAGGCCATGGCTGGGTATACTACACTCAAGCAGCTAGACGCGAGCCGCTCCGATGTACGTGGTGCAGTACGTTCAATGTTACTATCCTCTTTTGACGTGTGCTGTCGTGTCAAAGTCTACGAAAGCCGCGCTCGCATACTACGCCTACGCGCTGCGGCGCCCGTCGGACTGCCTGGAGCATCTGTCCCAAGTGAAGGACCTCTCGGATGCACAAGGTTTCGCTTCTACCTCTGGAACGACGCGATCAGCCCCTGCGACGCTGCACGTCCCAGGGACGGGTTCTGACACTTCTCTCTCTTCCTCGTGGACAGGCAGTTTCGTGTCTACGCAGTCGGCTGCCTCAATAGCGGACATAAGCGAGGGCGGGGCATGGTCCGCCATCGAGCGCATACGAAGCATTTGCATAAAAGGTGGGTGACGGTAAGTGCGTCAGGGTCTCGTATGTTAAGATCGTAATTTCCTCAGGCATGTCGTACGAGCTCCTTAACCCGGACGATCCAGAGAAGGCGTTTTCTACATACCTCCTCGCATCGCCGCTCATTTCTGGTGCCGTAGGGGAGATCCCAGCCTCTCTGCCGGCGTCCCTCCCAAACCTGTCCTCGACGTCCGACAATAGTTCCTTCGCGCGCTACCGTGAGCTGTGGCGCTGGGCGGAGCGTGCGCTCCGACGAGGTATCATTCTCGGCGCACGACTCTGTGACGTCTCGCGCACAGATGGGCAGAACGGCTCTCTGTGGCAGCTCTTCCAGCAGTACCACGCGTGTAGCGCCAACTGGCCACCCCAGTTCCGCCCAGACCAGCGTTCAGCAATTGTCGTCCTCCACTTGCGTGCACTCATCCTGAGGGCACGCGCAGCGCCTACCCCGAGACTTGACCGGTCACACCGGTGGATCAGTACCGCGCGCTCGCTGGTGCAGGAGTATCGTGCTATTCTTAGCATGTGCACGACATTCCCGAAGGCAGGCGAGCGGAACGTCAAGGTGGAAGACCTGGTTGACCTCTCGGTTGCCACTTGGGAAGCCGACGGTGCTATCGGCGAGTATGCCGGATGGGTCATCGACGTGAGTCCTCAATTTGCTGTAGCTCGGATCCTCCCTGACGAGGATGGTACTTACAGGTTCTGTGGTGGGCTACGCGCCTCACGTTTAACTCCTTCAGAATATTCCGCCACATGAGTCGACTGTTCTATGTCGCTGGAGATCCCGAACTCGCGAAACGGACTCTCCGCCTCTATGTCCAAATCGTGAGCAAAGCAAGGGAGGCGAGGATGGCGGAGGATAAGACTGCAACCGAAGAGACGGACGGCGCGTTCGGTGCCGGGAAGGACATCGATACCGACCATAACTGGGTACAGACGCTCGTGCAAGGCTCCCGAATGCTGTCAAGGCTGGCTCTTGTTGAGACCGATGCGCGGAAGGCCGGCGATCAAGCGACAGAGGCCGGAGCAATGCTCGAGAAGGCAAAGACGCGGCTCGACCGGAACGACAGGGTCATGCTCGCTAGCGTGCAGTTGGCAGAGGCTGTTTGGCACATTGCCACGGCATACACAGGTACCAATTCCTGTAGTTGCGTCCACTTGATGATGTCTTCTTACATCTATGTAGAGCAAGACCCCCATACACGAACGCTGCACTTCGAGGAATCGCTCGCACTGCTCAAAGCGTCTCTCGAGAACAACGAGTCTGCGTCGACGCATCACCATCTCGCCCTTGCGCACCTTCGTCCAGGCGCATCGCAGGATCTCCAAAGTGCGGTTGTGCATGCTCGTGCAGCGGTAGAAGCAGATCCTGGTGAAGCTCGCCACTGGCACCTCCTCGGCCTGCTGCTCACTGCTTCAGGCGACTGGCGTGCGGCTAAGGAGGTCCTCGCGATGGGGGCGAGCGTCAGCGAGACTGAGCTTGCGGAAGACGACCCGGACCAAGTCGACGGCTTGCCCAGCAATGGCAGCGCCTTGGACGGGGTGCAGGCCCATGACTACGCTGACGCTGCACCTGCAGGAAATGGTCATGCTGTCAATGGTGACGTAGCCGAGGATACAGCCTCGATCGGCGAGAGACAGCCTGCTAGGTTACTGGAGGGCGATGCCACCGAGCTTCCGCCCTCTTCAGAGCTGCTCCAGCCACTGGGCGATCGACCATCATCCAACAGGCAAGATGCGTTCGAGCACGCGCTCCAGCTTAGGATGACGCAACTCACGTTGTCGGAGCACGTCGAGGGTCCTGAGGGCACTTGTGACAAATGGGTCGACGTCTTCCAATGGTTCTCTGACCGTCGAGGAGTTGCCGCGGACGACCGTGAGTTGTCATCACAATTCATCACGAACAACAGCTCATCCTGCTACAGGACGAATGTCTATCGACAGTCGACGTGCCTCGCAGGACATCAGGCCATCGTCGGTCTTCACAGGGGGCGAGAAGCGTGCCTCCGGTCCGAATGACGTTCGAACGTCGACATTGTTCCCCCCGGTAGTGGAACAACCTGAGCCGACGAATGGAGCCGTCGACGGGCCTGCCATCCCGATAACCGTCACTCCGGCATCGCCCATGTTGCAGAGCCCAGCACACTCGCGAGACCAGCTGAATGGCGATCGCCGGACTTCGAAGGACACCGCGTCGTCAGAGAAGGAGAAGCAACGCCTCTCGGTTGACACCAATCGCGGGAAGGGCAAGAAGGTGCGCGAGGTCTTCATCAGCGGGGTGCACAAGGGGCGTGCGCGTGTCACGACGATCTCGAAGAAGATTGGGCACAATGTC
The DNA here is from genome assembly GCA_022592435.1 of Cerioporus squamosus. Classification (NCBI taxonomy): domain Eukaryota; kingdom Fungi; phylum Basidiomycota; class Agaricomycetes; order Polyporales; family Polyporaceae; genus Cerioporus; species Cerioporus squamosus. Next base: position 62,737 of record JABYQS010000075.1, read on the forward strand.
GGTCGGCACAATAGTATGCACCTGAAACGGTCAAGATCTGCACCAGGTACGTGTTGCCCATTTTCCTGTCTCTACATGTCTGCATGCTTAGACATCGGCATAGATTTCCACGCGCTCCTAGGCCAGACCCCGTACCAGGCATCGTCCATCCATCTACGACAACACCTCAGCATCTACACCTCGCAAGTCGACCTCTCGTCTCTGGAGGCCCCGCCGCCACCTCCTTCCCTACCCCCTCCAGAGCCTAGAGGGCAGACGCTGCCGCGGCAGAAAGCGCGGGCAGCGAAGGACCGTCGACTGCTGAGCAATCTTTGGCTCATGTCGTCTGCGACCTTCCGGAGATTGGGCAAGATCGAGCAGGCGAGGGGCGCAATACAGGAAGCGGAGGTTCGAGACGAAAACAATCCCGCAGTTTGGGTGCAGGTACGTCTCCTAGCATTCGTTTCGCTGGACTCACTGCTGACTACGGAGGTCATATAGCTCGGGCTGTATCACCTGGCTCTGGACGACGACCGCCGAGCACTGCAGTGCTTCCAGAAAGCACTGTTCATCTCGCCCAACGATGTCTCCGCTACGATCCACCTCTGCCGGGTGTACCTCGCTGCCGTCCAAAACCGGGACAAGTCGAAGGACGGCATGGAGCGCGCTGACCGCGACAACGTCGACCTCGCCGTCGGTTTGCTCTCAGAGCTGACGAAAGGCGCTGGATGGGACGTTCCGGAAGCGTGGTACTTCCTCGGGAAGATGTACGCGCTGCAGGGCCGGCAGGACAGGGAACGCGAGTGCTTGTGCTTCGCGCTGACCTTGTCGGAGAACAGGCCGCTTCGGGATCCGGGCACGGCTGTGGGGTGGTGCTTGTGATATTGACGTTGAGTTCTCGGATTGCTGGACCGGGGATGGACAAAGGATACCCAACGCGTAGCGGTAGCGTGGACATACTGCTCCCAGCATACTTGGCTTGCTAATCTTGGTGCTTCGAAGATATGTTCGTAATACAACCCTATGTGTGTGGGGTCGATCTATCATATATCCGCTAACACTGGCCCGTCATCGTACGCATACCCAGCCACAACTACTTGTCTCGCGAAGAAGATGGCGACAATTTATGAGGTGAGATTGTATAACAGACAACAGGTCTACCGAACGTACACTTGCGATGCATCGGTGTTTAAATACATAGCGACGTCGTCGAGCACTTCGCGATAGTCGCTATATAAGTTAGTGAGTCCCCCACCATTCTCGAGAGTTATGTTACGACAATGATCGGTTCCGCTAGCAATGCCGCTTCTACGAGCAGCATCAAGTCGGCGAACTCTTCCCTCGCGAAGTGGTTTGCGCCACTGAGGATGTTGTGTGCGCCCTCGCTACGGGGATTCGACCCGTAATCGCCGTTGGCCCTGGGGCCCGATCTGCGAAGCTTCGGCGGTGGTGGCACTCGTGTCGTTGGTCTGGTACGGGCAGCCGACATGTCGCCCGTGGTGGCGCTACGCGTGGGATATGAAGATTGGTGCGCTAGCTTATTACGAGCAGAGTGGATAACATACCTGTCCGATGTCTTTCTCCTTTTGGAGGCGGGTCCGGTCATGGTATCTGCGACCTTCGGCACCTTGGCCCCCTTTACGGTTCTGCTGGTTGGGTGAGTACCTCCATCGCAGGCTACGATGTGATAGCTCACGTACCTCTCTTCTGAATACTTAAACGTAACATCCTTCCGCTTCCGTTTCCCAGCGGCGGCAGCTGTCCGAAGCGCTGCGTTTGGTGTGGTGATGATTCGCAGCCCTGGACGTCTCGAAGAGCGACCCTCGTGCTTGTTAGAGTCATCGGCAAGAATGGAGACGGTTAGGGTTGTATTCATATTGGTGAGGTTCTCGATGGTGGAAGCTACTCCGACCGACGGGTGGTTAAGGACCGCTATGACAAGATAGGCAATCGTTCTCCTTACCTGAGTTTGTGCTCATTGTGTTACGCAGATATAGCTGGCTCCTTCAATACAAGGGGTGGGTGTAACCACTGAATTGTGGGCGGTGGTTGGGGTAGGGGAGAAGGTGGTGGGATGGAGAGACGAGTGCCGTTGCTGGCTGAGCTTTATGCGACGCGGCTACAATTCAAACTCAGATACACCGCGGCTGCCGTTCATTGTTCAGTATCCGTACGCATTGACTTTGAAGGCTGGTAGCTCCATTCGCGTGCTTTGTTGCGCTACAGTACGCAAAGGGTTGAGGTCAAAGCGTGCCACACGAGTCTTTGTCATTCGGCTACCTGATCAGAGTGGACGATACGAGGATAAGACAGAAAGTCACCTTGACTATCCCTAAACGTCAACACATATATCTACATGAATATCCCTCAAGGTCATCATGATGGGCTTTATTATGGGCTAGTCCGGCGTCAGAATCAGCAACTTGCAAAGCCTAAGTTTCGTAGTCACTGCCAGTGGGGCTTGTCCGGCCGTTCGCAATCCGATGCTCTCAATGCGGAGAGCTACACAAACGCTTGGTCAACGCAAACTTTGCATGGTTCACCATGTGGAGCACAAAGATAGGAAATCATCTCTTGTCACTTGAGGAACAGGTTTTTGAGGGATAAGCGCCGGATGGTTGGTAGAGCGGCGTGTGGTGAATCGGTCCGGCATCCGACTCTTGCGCGTTCCTGCTACTGCTTTAACTTACTACTTAGTTTGCTACTAATCGCCACATACTCGTCTGTATTCCGAGTCTTGCGCCCTTGACAAACTCGAGACTATAACTCTCAGGAACGCTCAAAACACCGGTATGCCTGGGGAATGGCAAGCTGTTACCGGGACGATGGCGTATCACTCGGAGTCGTGACGACGCAAAGGTAAGAGCTCCTGAACTCTGAAAAGTGTATTGACTGCCAACTGACGTTCTCGATCCGTGGACGGGTTTGCATCTGCAAACTTGTGTACTTTGTAGCTTCAGAGGGAGGATTACGAGTAAGTGCGCAATGTCGTTGATATCCCCGGAGTGTAAGTAGTATCCGAATCATCGCCTCACCATTCATAGGCCTCAGAAACCACATTTCGTTCCCTTGATGTTGAAAGGTAAGGGCCGTGTCGTTATCTGCACTGTTACGAGGAGATAACGAGCTCTTTAGTATTAAGTAGAGTCTAACTAAATGGCACTGCCCGCCGCTATGGTGGAAGTCCGCAGGCGGCAGTCGCTTACCCGAGCCCGCACTTCCACATGTTCGTTCCTAGATCGCACACGTTCGCCGGGCGGATTTTACGAACAAGCGGACTTGCGACGGGGGCGACATAACCGGTGGAACGCCTTTGCATGATGCCTTCTTTTACGCCAGTTTGACTCACCGCTAAGATGAGGTACGTCACCCTCCGTCCTTGTGAGACATGGGCCAAGCTGATCTCTCAACATCGTGTATGCACTGCATCCTGCTTGTCATATCTATCTCTGTAAGATGCAACCACAACGCAACTTGATCGTCGTAACTAGAGACGATATCGAGCGATATCGCCCTATACTGCCCCGTACTACAGGGTCTCATGCACGCTATGCACTATTGCTCGCAGCCGCAGACAATTACCTCAGGACGATCCAGACCAGAGGTACGGTCTTTATGGCAAAGTTTCGCTGAGCATGCCGAACTCATGCCAGACCGCTTGTCGAGTTCTCATAGTCTGGGCTTCTCACACCGTGATGGACGCCCATCCTCCATCCCCTGTGAACGTTCAACCAGCATTTGCTCATAGCCCCCTTCCAAGCCTCTAGCTCGCTTGGGGCGCTCCCCTGGATCTTCTTACCAGGTCCGCATGACCTGATTCGCGAGTTCCGTTTACGCTAACTTACACAGCCGCATTAGTACCAGCCAGGGACCCTCTCGCGCACACTACCGTATCTGCGATGGCGTTCTTGACACAGTGTTGTCCATAGCCCATAGCACACGTCCTTCAGTTCTCGGAGCCCACCGACGCTGCTCGACTCCGTGTTCGTCGGACGGGCGTCGACGGCGATCCCAGCAAGCCCCAGCGAAGCCCGAGCGCAGACCGATAGCGAAGCGAGGGCGCCTACAAATGGGCGAGTAGGCCGCCGCGTTTTTCGTCGCTCCCAGGATTACTTACCCAAAGATAGGAAAGAAGGCAGCCGATGGATCCCCTGCGGTCAAGAGACTAGAGCGGCGCTCTCGCTCCGGTGATCACTGATTACACGGGGCAGCCAGATGTTGCTCTGGTTGATTCAACCGCCGGCACGAGTGCAGATATAACTAGGCTAGGTCCACGCAGTTCAAGCAGACGAGCCCCGTCTCTTGTACGGCCGTCCTCACCACTGACACTGGATCTCCGCCAGTTATGGACAGTCCCTCGAAGGATGTGTTGGACATTGAGAAGCCGCCGCTGACAGGCTCTGATGACTCCAGCACGACGTCGGAATATGTTGTCGATCCGGTCGCTGAGAGAAAGTACGTTGTTCTCACTAATCTCGGTGCGTCATCTGTCAATGGACTGACCCTACCGGCGCACAGACTCGTGAGAAGGATCGATCTGCGAATAATCCCAGCAGCGATGATTATCCATCTGCTATGCTTCATTGACCGGTCCAATATCGTCAGTCCTTCCTTATTCACCGTCTGCCACCACCTTCACTCACCTCATCCCGTCCTCCAGGGCAATGCTAAAGTGCTCAACCGCGATGAAGGCAACTCGCTCGTCCAGACTCTCAAGATCTCCAACGAGCAATACCTGGTCGCACTCATGATCTTCATTGTTGCCTTCACCATCGTCCAGACCCCGTCCAACTACATGCTAAAGAGATTCCGCCCTTCGCGCTGGATGGCCCTCATGATGTTCTGTTGGGGCGCTATGACCATGCTCCTTGCTGCGGTGCAGAACTATAGCGGCCTCGTGGCCCTCCGGTTCTTCCTCGGGGCCTTTGAATCCGGACTATTCCCCGGGCAAGTCTTCATCCTCACATTCTGGTACAAGCCCGAGGAGCGCGCCGTCCGCATTGCTCTCATCGTCGCATGCTCCAGCTTGGGTGGCGCATTCGGTGGCGCGATAGCCTACGGGATAGGCAGGAACCTCAACGGGGTGCACGGGCTCGAGGCGTGGCGTTGGCTGTTCCTCATCGAAGGCGCGCCCTCGTGCTTCGTAGCCATCCTGTGCGCGTTGTTCTTCCCCGATTACCCGGAGACGGTATCCTGGCTCTCGGACGAGGAACGCGAGCTGGCGACGCAGCGCATCAAGGGCGTTGCCTCCCTCGGCTCCGACAAGATTAATTGGACAGAAGCGAAGGCGACCCTGATGGACTGGCGGCTCTACGCGCACTACATCGCGTACATCTCGAACTCGGTCTCGTTCTCCAGCAACTCATTGTTCGCTCCCACCATTGTCGCGGGGTTGGGATATACCGGCCTCGATGCCCAGCTGTTCACGGTACCCCCATATGCTATCGGTTTCGTGGTGACCGTGACCGTAGCCTGGTTAGCGGACAGATACGAGGCCCGGTCATGGGCAACGTTCTGCTCCATGATAGTCGGAGGCATAAGCTTTATCGTTGAAGGTGCGCAGTGTCGGCTCCAATGACTGTGGCCCCCCCAGGCCTGATGATCACTTGTCTCGACATAGGAGCACTCCCTCCTGATGCATTCAAGGCGCGTTATGTGCTCCTCTGCTTTGCATTATCGTTCTCTTTCTCCTGTACCGCCCCATCCTTGAGTTGGCTCACAGCCAATCTACGGAGTACGGGCGCCGCAACGCTGGCCGTCCCGCTGAACGTTGCATTCGGGCAGCTCGGCCAGATCATCGGTACGTCTGTCCCTCTGATCCCCCCCCTCCCGGCGTGAAGAATGTGCTAATCATTTTCGCAGGTGTCTATATCTACAAGGATTCCGAGGCCCCGGGCTTCCCGACCGGCCACTTCACAAATGCTGGCTTCCTCCTCGAGGGTGCCATCATCATCATGTCCCTACGCCTTTTTTACGTGTACAAGAACAAGCGGCTGGCTCCCGGAGAGCGCAAATGGCGACTCTAAAGCCCTGGCCGCACCTCGAGCTGTTATCCGACCCCGCCCTTTCCTTGCACCCCAACCCACAATGTCTCTGTATCACGTATTGTTGTGAAATCATGCTCTCCTCGCTGTGTATTCTGTTCTCCTCTTTGGTTGCTATATGACATATCGAGACATACAACATACACGAATGTACTACTAGTCGTTAGACATCTCCCCTCGTATCTGGGCTACATTTGTTTCTGTTCACGATCGCCGCACGACCCCTATGACCAATGCTACATGCTACACATCGTTGTCGTCTCGATCTCGATGATCATCCCCATACCCTCGCGCGATACCACTGCGGCCTTGCTCGAGGAGGCTGGGCGCGTCCTGGCCAATGCGAGTTTCGAGCCCCTGGAAGGTACGTGACTGCAGGAACTGCGCGGCTGCGCTGTCACCCATCTTCGAGAGCGCGTTTTCTTGGTTGCGGAGGACGACTGCTGAGGAGTCCCCAGTCTCGTCTGTTGAGGGCCCGTCCGCATCCCCATAGCGCTTTGCGTGGCGGTACCGTCCGGTGACGAGCGAGAAGACGGGCTGGTCGATGTCCTCCTCCTCCGTACTCTCCGGAGGCGCGTCTGGTGAGGAGGTGAGATGGAGTATGCAGGCGGCATGGTAACACTGAGACTCACCCTCGACCGCATCCTTCTGCTCCTTCAGCAGCTGCTCAAAGTCGAGCACGTACCGTCCAGTCCACGTCTGCGTCGGCTGCAGTGCCACCTCGAGCTCGTACGGGGTCACGATCGGGCGCAGGAACTCCTTCGCGTCGAGCAGGCTGTTCTCAGGGCACGCAACGAGGACGAAGCATTCGATCTCGAGAAAGTTTCCCAGCTTCGCCGGGTTGATCTTCCCCACGCTGAGTGTGTACGACTTCTTGTGTGCGCGCTTGATGATGTCGCGGAGGTGAGAGATGAGGGGAAGATAGTTCGCTGGAAGTACAATCGCGTCAGAGAGGGGTGGGGCTTGGGGTGGCGAGGAGAGGTATGACTGACCGACACCGAGTGTCCCAACGAGGATGCCGATGACGTCTGCATCGCGCGCCCTTTGAACGGCTGCGTAACGGCGCATGAGGAGTTTGTTTGTCCGGCCGGATTCAAGTTGTGCGGTGCCGGTTTTGGCATTGTAGGAGTACACCTTCGATCTCGACCGTCAGCCAGTAGTCACATCGAGATATGTGGGGCGGCGTACTTCGTAGGACGCGTGCGTCAGCAGTAGGTTTGTCAAAGCGAGACTCTCCGCGCCGATGTAGAGGATGACGCTATTCTCCGGGGATGCCTCTGTGTCATCTGTTCCGGGGTCTTGCAGACGATTAGATGTGCGATGCTGTCCTGCCGAAGACGGATAGGCTATAAGCGGGACTGGGGTGTGCAATACTCGGGTGTCCGATGGCAGCTTGCTCTGCAACTCGGATATCAGGGCAACTACTAGCGCAGTCAATAGGTGGCAAGTAACGCTGAACAAGGAATCGCACCCGCTTGATGTGCGTACCCAACGTCATAGCGGAGAAGGACCGTTCTTCTTTCTGCGATGCTAGAATGCGCGTTCAAGGCACCGATGAAGCTCTCCGCGCAATGAGCCACATCTATCGGCTTCTTGCCAAGCACATAGATCACGGGTAGACGGGACGTTCTTTGAGGATTGTCAGAATATGTGCGTGATGTCTCACTTCGACACGAACGTACTGACTCATGCAGGCATGACCGTAGTGGACAAGTGCATCGGCGTCAACATGCTGGGCCGCGACTTCATCGACACAACAACTGGAAACAGAGTTTGAGCAAGGGATCGTGGCAGACGGGAATTGTCTCACCTGCCGTAAGATGTGTCGGCGAGGACGTATAGCTCCCTTGTGTCAGCGATCTTGGACTTCAGCAGTCTGAAAATTGGGACCGAGTGAGGTAAGAGCTCGTCCGGGAATTGCAAGGCAATCTGAAGCAGAAATCGTCAAGCTTTTATCTAGGCCCCCCGGAAGATGTGCAACCAACCCTCTTGTAATCTCCATCTTCAATTTCCTTGACGGTTCGCTCGATATCAAACGCTTCCTCGAACTGGGCCGAGGTTGACGTATTCGGGATATCTTCCTCCGCTAACTCGATGGTGCGAGTAATCGCATCTGCACCGGACGACGAGAAAGTAGTGACTTCGGCCATATGGCATGTGGTTAGCACGAAGGTGCTGATCCTACTTATGAGGCGACAAAAAGTTGACAAAAAGAATCGACTGCAGTTCTAACGTCTCGCAATTGGCTAATTGAGAGTTGAACCAGGCACGTGTCGGTTCACTGCGGGCGTCTTCATCGCGCGGTTCCACCTGCATATGACCGCAACTCTCTAGCAGTACCTGTATGCACATACAAGTTGTTAGAATCCATGAGCTCTTTATGTGGACCCAAGAAGAACAGCCGGAGGCCAGGGAAGAGTGGGAAGTCCCCCATGCGACGAGAACTCGAAGTCGAACCGCCACGTGCCTGGTTCAACTCTGACATCACCTCGATAATTCCACTACAACGCCCAGAGACAAGTCGAAAAAACCTGCTTGGTTCTGAGTACTCTTAGAACATTATGGGTATGATGCCTGTGGAATGCAAGTTCAATATCGCTTCCGAAGGAAATTGGCGGTTGGCGCCAGTGGTTATGTCACAAGCCCTATACTAGGGGTAGTGCCCAGTTAGGCGATGCGCCAAAATTCGAGCCTCGAGGTTCGCGCCGCGCCGCGAGCATCCGTCACTCCGCCAACTCTCATCCCCTCCCCCATGTCTTCCTCTTCGTCGCCGGGCGTCGTCGACCGCGTCCAGAACTTCGTCTCCGAGCATAAGCATGCCGTCTTGCTCGGCACTGCTGCCGCTCTCGTCGCCATTGGCGGTGTCGCGTACTATGCTTCATCTTCGCGTGCTCCCGGAGGTGACGTAGAGAGAGCGGAGGGCAAGAAGGACAAGAAGAAGAGCAAGAAGCGGAAGACGGTCAAGGACGAGGATGGTCCTCTTCTTGAGGAGAGGAAACCGAAAGCTGCTGCGGTCGAAGAAGGTGAGTGATGTGTTCGGAACAGCGGACGGTTTCGCGCGGAGTCCTCGAATGCAGACTGTATCATGTGAAGCTTGGACGGTTGCCGACGTGGTGATCACACAAGTGACGCACCAGGGCTGCAGAAAGCAAAAGCCTGCGGGGTTGCTCAGGTTGTCATGCCTGGACGTGCGATCGCAGGGCCGCCGGAAAGCGGGCGTATCACACGAACCACTGGTAGCGTCCAGGTTTGGGTCGCTTCGAGGTCGGTGCCGGTCGCCTCTGTCGCACAACGTACGACGGCCCACCACTTTTTGCGAAGAGGTGGTGGGCTGCCGAGTACTCATCGGGACATTGGATTCTGTCGCCGATCTACGAGGCACTCTACCTGCTCTCGGTCGAGAGAGACACGCTCAAGGAGGAGGATCGAGGGTTTGCTGTTCATCGCCTGAGCGGCCACACTTAGCCAGGTTGATTCAAACCGGTGGAAGTGGAACAGACGGAAGAGCCAATCAGTGCAGGTCGTCCGGGCACACTCCGCGTCCCGCGTCCACGGTTCTCGCCACGAACCTGCGGAACCCCCTACTCTGCATTTGGTGAAGTTTGGGAGTTCAGCGCCACATGGAATCGGACGATCTTCTGCGTGTGATGCTAACTCCGCGGTGACCATGACGTGCTTGTACGAGAGGACATGCCGCTCTGCCTACAAGAGGCGCCTCACGTTCCCTTCGGTTCGAAGGTCTGTTCGATAGGCTACCCGCACTTCCCTGCGTCCCGGACAGGCCTTGCCTTGAAGTGTTGAGTCTGCCAGCCACGGTATGGAACGCTCTCGGAGAGCTGTATGCACAATACCGCAGGCGGTCTTTCAGAACGCCCTTCAGGATGCAGTAATATGATGAGGCCGGATTCGTTCCTCTGATAGAGGCTATCATCTTGCTCTGTATATGGTCGCCTTGAGGTTTTCGCTCTAACCGCGGGAGATCATGCGAGGTGTACCTTCTCTTACGATGTGGGGTAGTCTCGAGCGAGGTCATCTTTTATCTCACTAAATCTCTGGCGCTCCACGACACGCGTATACTGACTAGTTCTTCAGAGGATAGGGAGTACACCCCCGAGGAGATCTCGGCGATGTCTCAGGAGGTGCGCGCTCATATAACGACCAACAGTCCAAGCTGTTGCTGATACTCGCACAGGAGCGAACAAAAATCGCTGCCTCCCTGAAAGCGAGGGGTAACTCCGCGTACCAGGCGCGCAAGTTCGCGACTGCTATCGATTACTATACCCGTGCCATCGCTGTTACCCCCAAGCCCGAACCCGTCTTCTTCAGCAACCGCGCCGCTTGCTACGTTAACCTCAACCCTCCACAACATGAGAAGGTCGTCGAGGACTGCGACTCCGCTCTTGCGTTGGACAAGAAGTACCTGAAGGCGTTGAATCGTCGTGCCACGGCGTTGGAGGCGCTAGAGCGGTATGAGGAGGCTTTGCGAGGTACGCTATTCAATCCCACTATATGCTCTGTAGATGGTGCTCACATATCATGCCGGTGGAGACTTCACTGCGGCTGCCATCCTGGATCAGTTCCAGAACATGTCGTCAGCAGAATCCGTGGAGCGGGTACTCAAAAAACTGGCCACGAAGAAGGCGCAGGAGATTCTCAGTGTTAGTGTTCCTCGGTCCCATTGCCGTCATTTGCTGACATGCCATGCAGACGCGTGAGAGGCGACTGCCTTCTCATATGTTCACCTCCGCGTACTTCGGTGCCTTCCGGCAAAGTGAGTGTCACTGCAGTTATATGTGCGACGCAGTTCGTTGATGATTCATCCAGGGCCCTTGCCCGAGCTTCCCGAGAACCCCACCACAGGCGACAACACGCTCATCCTTGCTCTGGAGGCCCTCGGTGCCTCGGACTATGCTCACGCCTTCACCCTGGTCAACGAGGCCATCGAGCAGGGCATCTCGTGGGACCAGGGCAAGGCGGAGGCGCTTAACCTCCGCGGCACGTTCAAGTTCCTGATGACGGACGTCGACGGCGCGAAGGAGGACTTCCTCAACTCGCTGGAGCTCCAGCCTTCCCTTACCCAGACATGGGTGAAGATTGCCAGCGTGTGGATGGAGCAGAGCGACCCCACGAAGGCGTTCGAGTGCTTTGAGGAGGCCATCAAGCACAATCCGAACGACCCGGACATTTACTACCACCGCGGTCAAGGTTCGTCTCATAAACTGTTTCCAGAGAGTATACCCTGACGAGTCGTGCGCAGTCCTGTTCATAATGAACGAGTTCGAGAAGGCTGCCGAGAACTACACCAAGTCGACCGAGCTGGACGACAAGTTCGTGTTCAGCCATATTCAGCTGGCGGTCGCCCAGTACAAGATGGGCAACCTCGCGAACAGCATGGGTACCTTCCGCCGGACGTTGAAGTCGTTCCCTGACCGCAGTGAACCTCAAAACTACTAGTGCGTTCGTAGTCTTTTCGCAGCTGCCAACAATGCTGATAGGGCTGTCACAGCGGCGAGCTGCTCTTGGACCAGCAGCGCTACCCCGACGCGATCGAGAAGTTCGATCGGGCTATTGAGATTGAGCGTGCCAAGTAAGATCGGGTTTCTTGCGCGTCTGCAATGTAGTCTAATCTACTATGGCAGGCCGCCTCCCATGAATGTCCTGCCCCTGGTAAACAAGGGCCTCGCGATGTTCCAATGGCAGCAGGACGTCGCCGCTGCGGAGAAGTGTTGCCAAGAAGCGCTTGAGATCGACCCCGAGTGCGAGGCCGCGGTGGCGACGCTCGCGCAGCTCAGCCTGCAGCAGGGCAAGATCGACGTTGCCATGCGCATGTTCGATAGGCAGTCGCAGCTCGCTCGCAGTGAGCCCGAGTTAATCAACGCGCTAACCTACCAATACGTGAGTCTTGCCCCTATCGACCGTTGTGTTTCAACTCACTTTGCTCCGCTTCAGGCTACGGAGGCGCAGGTGCAGTTCATGAACGTGTACCCCGACATGGCAGCCCAGCTTGGGCAGATGGCGAGGATGATGTGAGCGATCGTCACGGCGTTGCTCAGAGTCTCAAGACGTCGGAGAGAGGTGGAGATGGACTAGTCCTCGTTGGTGGACCGCTATGTTTACTTCGCGCATGCTATGTGACTTGCTTAAGCATATTCTACCGTAATCCCGCCCTAAAATACATCCTCACTCGCTCTTGCTTTGCCTGCTCATCATGCCTGTCGTTCCTACCCTGTCACCATGACTGAGCCGACACAGATGATGGCGAGATCTGCAGAATGCTGTGGCGGCAGTGATGATCCCGTTGTCCAAGTCCGAGATCAGGGCATACCGGACTCGACGGAGCGCGCCTGACGGCGTGCCCGGTTCACTCTGCACCACCACTACTACCACCACGCCCTCACGCTATTCACGACCTCAACACTCTCGAATTCTCGTGCTGTACTCTCATTCTATAGCGATAGCTCTCGTTTGATTCTTCTTCCTCTCTGTATCGCCCAATCCGACAACAAGCAAGCTATACCACTCACGAAGACTCACACAATCACGATCATGGATACCCCGGGCTCATCGACACCACCAGCCGACGACTCGCCCAGCAGCAGCCAAGCGAAGCGAAGGCGACAGGTCGCCTTCTACCCGAACATGAATGCGTCCAACAAGCCCCAGAAGCCGTTCAGTCGCAGCGCGGCGAAGCGGGAGAGCGTCATGGCGCTGGGCAGCATCGAGTACCTCCAGCACTACTTCACGAAGACCGGGATCGCGTCTGACACCGAGTGCGTGTTCTCCCCTGTTTCTGCTGCACGTTCTGTCCGAGCGGATGTTGAGGTGCGTGCTGCAGTCCGTCGAAGAAGAAGGGGATGGTTCCCGCGATCGGTGGGCTCGCCACCCTCAAGAACAGGCCAAATAGAAGCCCGTCGTTCGTGCTTCCCCCGTCCCCGGCGATCCCGCAGAGTGTACAGCCGACGTTCCCGCCGTATGTTAAGACGTTCGAGACGGACCCGGAGAGCCTGCGGGCGGGAGTCATCGAAGACCTCATCGCCGTCGCATCCGGATGGAACCTCGATCCCTCACAAGAACAACCGCCAGAGCAAGACCCCAACCTCCTCGGGGTGGGCGAGAAGCACCGAGGGGGAAACGTCGATGTGCTCGAGCTGCTCAAGACGACGACCCGCGCCGTCCGCGCGGTGCGGAACTACCTCGTCTCCCTCCCCGACGACTCGTCCGTGCCGCAGACCCGCCCGCACTTCCGCCCGCAGACGCTCTCGAGCGCCCCGCTGCCCAAGCGGCAGGTCTCGCAGCCAAACTCCCCGCACGACCCGCTGACGCGAATACGCGGGCGCGCCCTCGAGGTGCTCGCGGTGCTGCGCGAGCTCGAGGAGCGCGCGCGGCTCCCGCTCGACCACGACGCGTACGACGCACAGAGCGACCACGGCTCGTCGTCGAACGATACTGCTCCGGGCCCGGCGTCGCGCGGTACGTCCCCCTCCTCGCATCTGGAAGAGCCTGAGTTCTTGGATGCGGACACGTCGGTCTCCATCTCATATGTCGACGTAGGTGGCCGGCAGCGCCAGGTCCCCGTCTGGGACGACGAGAACTCGGACTTCAACAAACTGAGCGAGGAGGAGCGCGAGAAGCGGGAGCGGTGGGACGAGCGCCTCGTGCTCGGCGGAGGGTGGTTGTACCAGCAGGATGTCCGGATGGAGGACCTGGCACGCGAGCGCGAGGTCGTCCGCAAGTACCTCGAGGCTGTCGATGAGGTTCTCTTTGGAGGGCCGAAGGAGGGAAAGAGAGGATGGGAGCGGGAGAAGGAGCGCATGGAAAGGAAAGAGAGAATGGATCGGGAAGCGCGGTCGAAAGGTCGTAGAGTGAGTGCTGGGGACGCCATCAGCGGCTCTGGCGAGGGCTCGGCGAGGGGCAAGCGGCGTGTTGTGTCCACGGGCATGCTGGATGCGATGAGGAGCATGGTCGTGACGGAGGAGCCCGAGGAGATGGAGTCCATCGATGAGGAAGAGGCGATTGACGATGACGACCTGCCTCCGTGGGCGAAGCGGTCAACGTTTGTGGGCGATGACTATGGTATGCATTTTCCCCTTTCATTCTACTGCTATGCTGATCGTACGGCTAGGTCGTCTTCATGCCCTCCTAGTGGCTCTGTTACCAGCAGACCTTCTACGACTACTGCCCATGTCCTCCTCGGACCACTCGGAGATTCTCCTCGCACTATCATCCGGCCAGATACTCTGCAACGCGTACAACACCGGCGTTCGACGATCACGACAGCCGTGGGGATACGTAAGCAGGGACGCCATCCACGACATCGCTGCTCTCGAAGAGTCCCGAGCCGCAGAAGGCACCGAGGGTAGCAAGCGCGGCTGGACATTCCGGCGCACCGACAACTTGCGCTTATGGGCAGCGTGCGTTCTCTCTCTCACTGATCTACTCGTATTGATCTCGGCGGCTGACGACATCCACGCAGTGCGCTGAAGCTGAGGTACTCTCTGCCCATTGTCATGCCCAGCAGCAAACGCAAGGAAGGGCAGGGGACCCGTCCGGGCACCCCCGCACAAGGAGGGACGACGCCGCTTGCCTCTCCTTCCGCCTCGGCCGTCGCGTTTCCGCCCTCGATCACGGAGGACGCAATCATATTCGATGCACCCATGGTCGCTCGCCTGGAGGACGGCTGGGAGCAGATGCTGGAGAGAGTAGTCTTCCAGTGGGTGGACGCCGTGGTGAGCGAGCGCAGGGGAGAACGGTAGCCCTCGTGCGGCAGTCCGTGTCTTTCGTGTTGGATGTACATGTGTCGTGAATATCGTTGTCATCGGGATCCCAGCGGATCCAGCCCATAGCAGTTAGAACTTGGTTAACGAAACGACTGCAGTGAAAGGAGGCATATACCATGATATAGAACGCTGCTAGAAGTACGCAGTATGTCCGATATGGTGTAACGGCTAACATTACCGCCTTTCACGCGGTAGCTCGGGGTTCGATTCCCCGTATCGGAGTACTGCGTAAAGCTGACTGTTTTCCTTCCTTTTTACTACCACACATGAGTAGCTAAAATTACCTTCCTCCTCCTCCTCCCTGACCCCCGGCAACTGTGTATCGACCCGGAGGTTAAGGATCCCAACGGCACTCACAGCGGGAGCCAGCGAAAGTTGGAAGACTTGGTTGGTGAGAAGAGCTCAGTCTGAGTGGCAGGCTTTCAAGACTTCCAAGTTCAACCGCCACGACCTTGGTCATCCGCGGCATTCAAGTTTCATGGACGTTCAACGTTCAACGTTCGTTCCTCGGTGATAGCCCTTACGGAGGGTGGCCTGAATGGTTGAAGAAACTCGCCATGAGACGCATTCCCGGCCCAGCATAGATGGTAGTTCAGACCAATGCTTATTATTGAACTGAGACTCGGAAGCCCGCACATGCGAAGCATGCCTCGAAAGGGGATTGCGGATCGCTCTCCGTCTCACGCTCGCCGGGATGGACCATCCCACACTCCCGACGTCGCCATAGCATATATAGTACGGAAGTGGGCACGCCCCTATAGCAGGAACATACCCGCAACTCGCAGGTTACTCATCCCTTGACGGTGCTTGAATCATCCTGGTTGCGTTCCAGCTTCTTGCACTACGTCCACCGTGCCATGGGGAAGACAAGCAGCCTGCACATCCTCCACGACACGGGCCCTCCGGCCCTTGAGGGCAGCACGACCTACACCACTGTCGTCTTTATTCACGGCTATGCGTGGCACAGCGGTGAGCTAACTCCTATCCAAGTTTCGCCGTGCACTGTGATCGCGAGGCTCCTTGAGACCTGTGAAGGACGCTGACGGTCGCCACTGGCACAGGTATATTCACAAAGCTCCTGCCGCTCGCTGGAGCGAAGAACGCCCGCCTAGTCCTCGTCAATCGACGCGACTACCCAGGGGCGACCCCCTACACTCCCGAGGAGCGCATCGTGCTCGAGGGCGCGCTCAAGAGCGACCCCGCCACCGCCCGCAAGCAGCTCCTCGCATACGCAAAGGAGCGTGCACGGGAGGTGTACACCCTCCTCGCGCAGTTCGTAGCAGACAACGACATCCCACCAAGGCGGCCAGAGCCTGCGAACGAAGGCGGGATCGTGCTCGTGGGGTGGTCCTTTGGCACGATCTGGATGACCTCTTTGCTCGCGAACGTTGCGTCCTTCCCAGTCAACGACGTCGAGCTCGGCAAGTACATCCGGCGCGTCATCTTACACGGTGAGTTCTCCTCCATGCGCCTCGATCACGAGTGCTGGTCCGACCGCTGAATTAAATTCCGCGCACTGGCAGACCCGCCCTACCACATCCTCGGCTTCCCGCCCCCCGCGGACCCGTATAACCCGCTCAGCGACCCCGCAATCAAGCCTGCAGACCGCACGCGTGCGTTCGCGAACTGGGTCAGCGGGTACTACGCCCACGGCGCCACGTCCGACACGCTCGAGCGGCGCACCCCCCTGGCGTCCCCGCCTCCGACGCTCTCCACGCTCACCGACGCGGACCGCGCGGCGGCATTGTACCCCGCGCCAGGTGACCCGGGAGGCTCGGATGCCCTGCTGCTCGTGGGCGGTATCCAGTCTGGCGCCTTCGCAGCCTTGTTCGAACGTGCGATCGCCCTGCCGACGTCTCAAGCCGAGAGTGAGGTGACAGACGGCTGGGCGGATGTGGAGGTGCGCAATGTGTGGTGCGATCGCTCTGTATGGGAGATGCCTTGGAGTGTGTGGCATCTGCGCGCGAAACTCGAGAGTGAGAAGAAAGCGGGGAAGGCTCTTCGGGACGTGACCTTGTTGCGGCTCAGAGGGGCTAACCATTTCGTGAGTCCATGCGACACCTCGTCAATCTTCAGAGCTGACGTCGATGTGGTCGGGTAGGTGCACTGGGACGAACCGGAGCGGGCGCTCGCAGCCTTCCTTGCGAGCAAGTCGGAGACCGACCAGTGAGAAGCAGTAACGATGTCGTGGATGTCATTAAGAAGTCCTAGGTCTGTATAAGTTAGTAAAATGTACAGTACGATGTTCGACCTGCCAAATCGTCGTTTTTAGATCCCTTGCACCGCATCGCCGTCGGGCTCGACACTTCCGGTGCTCCCGAACTTTAGCGGCGGCGACTGCGTCTTCGCATTCTTCTCCTTGTACTCGGCGGGATACACGCCCCATCCCTGCATGATGAAGAACAGCCTAGAAGCAGATCACAATCAGCGGGATGTTCAGCTCGTCCGAGAAAAACTCGGAGGACGCACCACTTCAGCCTGTCCAGGCGGAAGATGTGGAACAGCAGCAGCCAGATCGCTGTACAAAGTTCGGTAAATGTTCCTAAATCAGAGGAGAGGAAGAGCACGCACTAAGTTCCATGTACGTGAAGAAGCTCAGCGCTCCTCCGCGTGCGCCGGACTTGACGAAGCGGATGACGTCCACCCACAGCTTCATGTCCTTGGGCGTCGGTCGCGCGTCGGGATCCATGAGGAAGGTGAGCAGTATCCGCATATCTGGAAACCCGTCAGCGTGTTGGTGGACGATATGAACAGCATCTACACGTACAGATTCCGATATGGCTAAGTGGCAGAAGGGGATGATCAGCAAACGAGGCAAGGCGAGCCAAGAACAGGCGTGGTCAGACTTACAAGTGCCCACTATCATGATCGGGAGAATCAGTCATCAGCAATTGGACAGAATACGTATGTATGCGGACTTACACAGTGCCGATGGCGTTCTGGTATGCCGAGTTCGTCATCAGGATTGACCAGTCCTCTGTCGAGAAGTTCTGCAGATAGAGGTTCGGACGCTGGAGGCGAATCAGCAAGCGGATGTGCACGGTTCAGAAAGGGACGCACCTCATAACCTTCGGGGAAGAGGTCATCCTTACAGAAGGTGATCTCAGGCTTCTTGAAGCCGGTAGCCAGAATCACGACGTCGCCCTTGATCTGGAGGGTGTGTGAGGACAACGAGTTTTGCGTCGAGATACGACTGATGACGCACCTCCTTCTCCTCCTTGCCCTCTCCGGGCTTAGCCTCTCGCCCACGCACCTTCACGCGCACGCCATCTTTTGTAAGTCGCTGGATGTCGCAGCGGACGTAGTCACACTGCCCTCTCTTGACCTGACCGACGAACTCGTCGTTGACCACCGGCGTGCTCTCGAAGATCCCGAGATGAGCGGGGACAAGTTCCTTGGCGCCGCGGTAATTCCAGGCGGCGATGATCTTCTCCCAAACAACCGACAGAGGCATCTCCCGTCCGAAAGGTTGCGCAGCAATTAACGTGTCGAGGACGATGTTGCGAGGAATGATCCACTGCCAGATGTCTCGTTAGCGGCGATAATGATGCTGCATGCATGATATCACTCTACCTTGTCGTCGCGAGCAAGCATGGTGCAGTGCTTCGCGCCCTGCTCGAGCGCAGTCTCGACAGCCTCTACGCCGCTGGCGCCGCTTCCGATCACGATGACATGCTTGTCTTTGAGTTGCGCGTTGTCGAGCTCAGACGAGTGGATGACCTCGCCCTGGAAGACCTCTTCTTCGTCACCTTCGTGCTTCTCGGAACCAGGATCGGAGGTGTTGTCTTCGTGCTGTGGCATGCCAGGGAACTTGATTCGCATGGGCTGTCCGCAAGTGCCGATCGTAACGACCACAGCGTCGAACTCGCCGTCCTCGCCGTTGTTGATGATCCATTTCGACTGCGAGTGTGCGGGATCATTCTTGATGTGCTCTCCAGTTCCCGGCACGCGCTTGACAGAGGTGACGGGGGTGTTGAAGCGCGTCCGAGGTTCTAGCTGGTATTCCTTCCAGATGCGACGAATTTCTAGCATTCGCGATGTTGGTGTCGGGCGAACACGGAGTACGGAGGAGACTACTCACCGGATAGAATCTCATCCCTGTGCGGGAACGTACATGACCAGAGAACGGCAGGATGGAAGCGGTACAGCAGGGAGTTGAGCTGCAAGCCGGACGTCTTGTTGACATGGGCCCATATGCCACCTAAGAATAATGAATAGACATTCGAGAATGGCCGGAGAAGGGGCTTACCAACTTTGTCGTCTTGTTCGTAGATCACAACGTCGAACCCGTGGGCTATAGCATGCGCAGCGCTGGACACGCCTGTGAGACCCGCCCCGATTACCGCAATCCTGCCCTTCGGATTCTTCGGGTATTCGGGGGAAGGTGGCGGAGGCTACGAGAACGAGAACGAGTAAGAAATAGCGGAGGACCCACGGTAGATGTTGAGAGCTTACAGGTTTGAACAACCAGATGATAACGTGCTGCACGAGCACGTAGAAAAAGTTGAAAACAACGGTGAACCAGTAAAAAGGAGAGAGATACTGCGCGTAGCTGTGGGACGTCATGAAGGGAGGAAGAAAGTGGGGAAGTGAGCGGCGATACTGCGAGAGTCTTTATATATACTCAGACTCAGAGTGCAGTCGTCAGGACGGGAAGCATGTGTTACTTACCATGCTGCCATCAGTGCCATGACGTCGAACGTAGGTGCGCCTTCCAATGACGTCACGCGTCTGACCGCGCTAGCTTCACGTCCTCTCTGGTTTCCTGAACAGAACGTCGGAGAAGTTGACGACAGCCATGCAGGTAAGTAAATCGCGGTCCATGTCGCGTCCTGCGAGTATGGGCCACAACTCGTCTCCGAAGACGCGAACGTGTCCGAAGTACTGCGCGACAATGAGTACTTACTGGTATGTCCATTGAGCCTGTTCGACGACAGCGTTGATGTGTGACGCGCTGTACTAGTACAATGTCTCGTAATTGGTGTTGGTACTGGCGTAAGAAAGAAGGGACTCGACGATAGGGAAAGTGGATTGACTGATGTAAAGGCGCGACGGTGGTCGCCCCATGCGTGAAGCCCTGCCCTAAAGCTCCGGCTCGTCGGTCCGTTCCATATCCATCTGTATAAGGCAACGTTGACGCCCGACGTCCTGCCAGTGCCGCAAGGGAACGTTCATATGTAGGTTCGTTCATCCATGGCCAGCGGGTGATTATTCATTGTATCTCATGTCGTCCGAGCCATTTTACGTGCGGCATTTTCACGTACAAAGTCCGCAGGTGCAACCAGCTCTCCAAAGCGGGCACAAGAGGGATAATATGTCTACATACATACATGAGCTCTCGTACTTATAGTACTCCAAGCTGTCCGTCCAACAGTCACATAACGAAGAGATACAAAAGAAGGGCGCATGGTCACCTAACGAGGTTTGCATCGCGTCCTCTCCGTCCCCACCGCTTCCACGAGCTTCTCCCCACCCTCTTCCCACCACCGCTCAACAGCCTCGTCCGCATCGTACCCGAATTGCGCCACATTCTTGTCCTCGTCCGCCCACTGGTTCGCATTGCCCGCCTCCCAGTGCTCATTGTTTTCGTGCGCAGCTCGTTGCAGCTCGGCCTCGGCCGCCCGGCGCATGTCCGCATCGCGCTGCTCCTGCTCGGGCCCGTCCGGCAAATGGAAGATCTTCTGGTTCAGGCGCGACTGGCGCTGCGTCTCCGCCGTGCGTGGCAGCCTGAGGTCCTCGTATGCTTGCAGGAGCGGCTTGAGCTGCGCGGGGGAAGTGAGGCGCGAGAGCAGGTTGCCGAGCACGGCCGCGTCTTCGATCGCCATGGCGGCGCCTTGGGCACGGTATGGCTAAGGAGCATGGCATCGGAACATGTATGAGGGTTAGCGGATAAACGAGAGACATACCAACATGGGGTGGCATGCGTCGCCGAGGAGAACAACGCGGTATGATGGATGGATCCAGGTTTGAAGCGGCTTACGGTCCATGAGTCGCCACTTGAGCGTCGACTTGACGAAACCCAGGATCTTCCGAACGCTACGACGAGAACAGCTCAAGATATGCGACGACCCAGGTCATAACAAATGCGTACCGCGGCTCATAGTCGGCAAAGTCTGCACGCATCTTGTCCGCGCTCCCTTCAGCAGACCAGGACTCCACGGAGTCGTCGTCCGGATGCAACAGCACAAGGTTGTACTCTTGCTTTCCCCTCTGAAGCGGCCTTGTCAGTCTGTACGCACCAAGCGATCCCAATAAAAAGCTCACGATGTTGTATCCCATGACATGCCGCCCCGGACCCATCCACCCCGTCATCTCGGGGGTCTCGACCAGCTCCTTCAGCTCTGGGTCAGAAGCGAGCAAGCTCGACGGTATGATCGCACGGTACGCCGCATCCCCGGTCGGCTCCGCAGGGTTCATATGCCCGAGCACGACGCTCTGCGCCAAGCTCTTCACGCCGTCCGCCCCAAGCACAAGGTCCCCATGCACGACCTCCCCGGACGCTAGCGTGATCGAGGGCGCGTCCGGGTCGACGCTCACGACCGCCGCCTTGAGCCGCAGCGTCATGAACGGCGCCGCGAGGTCGAACAGCATCTTGTGCAGGTCCGCGCGGTGGACGTGGTAGTACGGCGCACCGTACTTGTCCTCCATGTCCGTCCAGCGCGTGTACCCGACGCGCTCCCCAGTCGCGTACCGCCGAAGCACGATCGCATCGGGGCGGACGCCGACGGCCTCGAGCGCGTCGCCCGCGCCCCAGCGGCGGAGCAGGCGCGAGACGTTGGGCGTGACCTGGATGCCTGCGCCGACCTCGCCGATGGCGCTCGCCGCCTCGAACAGCGTGATCTTGTGCCCGGCCTGCCCGAGACAGTGTGCGGCGGCGAGACCGCCCATGCCGCAGCCTATGATGAGGATATGGAGTGGGTGCCCGGTCTTGCGGCCGTCGTAAAGCGGTGTGTGTTCCGTGTGCATGGCAGTCATGGCGGAGGGACTGAGGAGGGCGGGATGAGTGGCACGGAGATCGGGCGAGTGCGGGGTAGATATAGTGTCGAGGAGGTGAAACGATTAGACTATACTGTATACCCTGTGCGCTCGACATGGGCCCCGAAAAGAAACTCGATGTACCATGCTAGTGCGAAGAGCGTCACGAAGGATCGTAACGAGCTGATCGGTCGCGAACACTCACTGCCTTGCGCTAGCTGGCGTGCGCTCCATCCATTCATTCCCGCCTTCGAGCAATACCGCCGGGAGAACATCACATCGGGCGGGGAGCTTGGATCTGGACCAGTACGAGCCAGTACGTCAATGACAATCCTTGAGTTCGTGAGGCCGCTTATGAAGGGGATCAACGAAGTTCTGCTCAAATGATAGTGAGCACTTCAACATGAGTAGATCCGGGCTAGGGAGGACATACAGGGGTAGGAATATGCTCGAGCCGGCAGCTGGCAGCTGCACGCTGGCTAGGATCCGGAGGTCATGGGACCGCTCGTTGCAGCCCCTCCGCCGCGTCACTTCAGACTTTGCCATGCTCGCCGGTCGATCATCGAGTTTTAATCGGGGTTCTCTTCGGCTGGGAATGTCTCGACCATATGCGGCTCGTGCGGTCACCGACTTACGCAGGCCGTACGTGTCACTCTCGATATCTCCGGCGCAGCACTGGTCTGAGTGAACCACAGCGAGGTTGCTGAGCAGTTCAGCGTATCTGTGAGTAAGCCATGAGTACTTACGTGAACATCAGGATATAGCGCGTCGCGACTTTTGCAAAGTAGTGAGGGCTGACGCGAGTACGAACCCACAGTCGCATGACCCTGCACTCTGCGCTATCACGCTAAGGGTAGGATAAACTTACTTGCGAAAAGGTCAGCTGCATGCCCAGGCAGCAGCGGCCAGCGAGAGAAGAATCATACTCCTCGCTTATTAGTGTAACAGAGACGCTTAACCAAGACCATGAGGAGGGGGAAGGACGAGGGATGTCGATGAGGTTAGAGAGCAAGTGAAGTTATTGAATGTCGGTGCTGCTTTCAACTCCTACTTCGCTGGGCGTCTGCATTGCCTTTGTAGGACAACAGCTGCGGCCCGCTCATCCGGCCACTTCAGGGCAGGGCTTCACTCGTTGTCAGGCTGGTTCTGCTCAGTGCTGGCAGGTCAGTGGTTTGTACGCTTCCTCCTTCCTACTACTTCGGCTCTATGATCCCCGAAGTCCGTACGATTGAAAGAGACGGCACCAGGAGCGGAGCATGAATTTCCGCAAGTCTCGAGGAGGCTCATACATTCGTCCGATCCGTGCATGCTCAGCAGGAACAATCTACTCGGGCTGAATACTATGTGAGGTCAGTACGCCATAACTCGAAAACTTGATGATGACCGATGCTACATAGTTTTCTGAGCCCATATAATAGGAGTTGGCGACTCCCGGACCTGACGAGTTGTCCCCATGATGGCTACGTGGAGTCAACAACCACGTCTTCAAGCTCGGACGTCTTCGCGAGGCACGCCCGAAGCGTGTCTGCGGGCGTGTCCCAATGCACCTGCTCGATCACTGTTTAGTGATTCATTCTTGAAACCCTTGGCCACATTTTACTCACGAAATGGTTAGCGTTTCTTATCCGCGCGAACGTCACCTTCCGGCCCAGCTTACTACCCGTGTTCCTAGCTTCCTGGACCTCTTGCTTCATGGCGTGATATCCCCAAGTACACTCCCACGGGGTGGCGTCGCACCACACGAATAGGACCTCCACGGCTGCCCACCCGGTGCTTGTACTGTCGCCGTTGACGTTCTTTGCTCCCTGCAGCGCGTTCGTCCGAAGGACCCGGAATGCCCCGGACGCGATCCCTGACTGCATCAGCTCGCAGTCGGAACCTCCTGGGTCACCAGGCGACGGGTACAGCGCCGACGCGAGCTCCTCCGCTGACATAGTAGAAATGGTCGGAGGCGGGTGAGCGAGCGGGTTGCGCCGCTCGAGCTCGTCAAGCGAATCCGTCTGCTTGTAGTACCCGCTGACCCAGTCTGCGAACACACGCGTCCTGTCGTCCGGCTCGAGAGACAGGTCGAACAGGGGGTTCCCGTAGGTGTCTCCGTTGAGCACCGGGTATCCGAGCGTGTGGTACGGTACGTCTGTGCGATGTGAGGGACCGCGACTCAGGTGCAGGGACGACACAACGCACCGTATAGGATGACGCGCCGTATGTATGCGCGGAGGTCAATGCCATTTGTAGGGAACGAGTCCGCATAGACTAGGAGGGCAGTCATCCATGCCCCGCCGAACGACCATCCGCCGACCATGATCCCGCCGCTGTTGCGTTCAAGGGAGGCCTTGGGGATGTCATTCTCTGCTACGAATCCGGTCAGGAAGTCATAGAGGTCTCGCGCGTTGTCCTCCATGAACGATAGCACCTTGGCTTGTGCGGCTGCAGGGTCGGATTCTACCTCAGCAACGGCGGCGTCGAGGGCCGCGCGATCCTCCTTGGAATAGGGAACGGCCCCGGGGTAGTCGCGCCTGTTGACCAGGACAACGCGCACGTTGTAGGTCTTGGACAGGGGGTCCAGCTTCGAGAATATCCCTGTGGTGGACTGCCCGTGAGTCGGTCTCTACTCTCGAGTAGGGGGACGTACTAACCACTGTGCCAGGCATAGCCATGGAGGAGGACAAGCGTCGTGTAGTTCGCACTCCCCTGAGGCGGACCGGAGTCCTCGTATACGTGAAGGCGGCTAGGCGTAGGCATGTCACTGGCAATGGCAAGCCTAGGGCTTGAGACGGCTTAGAAGCAGGAGGCACTTATATCTTCGTCCTGACCTTGCATCTCTCGGGGCCAGCGGTTAGCTTTGCTATTGCTTCCACGCAGTGAACTGGCGCAGACAATGCGGTCTCATGTACTGCACGGCCGCCGCCTTGTGGCGACATGGAAGCTCAACTCCTCCGACATCGCGGGTACTTTGGGCGCGAAGGTTCCGTCGAGCTTTCGACATTGGATCCGTGCTTCGTACGTTCGCTTCGAAACCACATTCTGTTATTCTGAGCATACCCAACATACTGGAACTCACTGTGTTCGCCCACCGTGTTCACTGGGACACATCGCGTCAGCTGCCTTCCTCGGTATCACGGTATGGCGTACTCCGGACGACGGTGAGAAAGCACTCCAGCACGGTCGTGGTATACCTGGTTACGCAGCACTCAGCTGATCGTCCTTCTGCCCGTACCTTCGCCGCCCTGTGACAATATAGTAGGGTACCTTCGGAGGTCAGATAGTGCGGATTCTTGTCCAGTTGCATTCGAGTTTGAAGTTGCCACGGGAAGTGTAGCTTCCGCCACGGTGATGGACCTCGAGTGGAGAGGTGCGCAGATACAGTGAACTTGGAGAATACCGACATTCGCTTGGCACTCCCCGCAGCTCAAAGAGTGCTTGGCTATAGAAGAAAAACAGTGTCTGGCTATAGAAGGAAAACAGCGTCCTTCGTCACTTCGGTACATGATAGCGGGAGACTAGGATGTGTCAGCTAGAGGATGCGATAGTCATGTATCCCCTGCTTTCCCGAGCGAAAGCGCTTCCCTGTCGTCCATATCGAAGGAGTTATTTGCCTTGAGCGGTTCGCTCTCAGCCTGAGGGGCCTCGGGCTCCTTCATAGCCTGCGGCGGGATTGCGCTCCCGCCATTGCATTGAGCCATATGGGTGACATCGACGAAGGTAGTCCCACCTATCTCGAAGGTGCTGTCTTCTCTGTGGTGACGGATGACACGAGGCGGCGGGGAGCTCCAGCTGAGAGCACCTTGCGAGAGGACGTTCTGGCTCGCTGATTCTCTCGCCAGCCCGACGCGGACAATGATCATGCTGAATACAATTGAGATGATGGGCGAAATCTGTAGGAGCATTGTTCGAGTCCCAGCCGAATGCATAGAGAGCATATAATGGCCTACCATGTCTAGCACCACATAGACGAATGAGTTCTTGGCGACGAAGGTAGCGAGAGCGATCGTGATCGTGATAGAGTAGATCGCGCCGCTCTCGACGATCACATCTAGCAGAGATGTCAGGTTGCTGCTCGCCTGGTACCGCGCCGACCGTCTCGCGACGGTCCAAATCTTGAATGCAAGGATAACTATGGCATGCAGCATGAGCGTGCCACTGTTGACGCAGAGGGATGCAGAACTCACAGGTCGTTAACAAATTCGTTGCGAGAGTCAGGGAGTATGCTGCTGTGATCCAGCGGCCCGTCTTCTCTGCCAAGGCCGCCCGTGCTGAGGTGTTTGTCAAAGTCTGTGTGAAGGTCGCATTGAGACCGATGCAGGAGACTCTGTGGAGGTCAGCGATGCGACACAGGTCAGTAAACAATGCGACGTACTGATGAGGGCGACCCAGCCGAGAACAGGTATTGCAATGACGAGAACACTTTGCTAAACGACGTAGGCTCGATAGATCTGGCATGAGGTCGAAGATGTAAGCCATCTGAAAGCCTGCAAGCAATACCATGGTAGCTCACAACCACGCCGTCGAGTATGACGGTCTGAAAATCGTACAGAATACTCTTCACAAGGAACGTAGCGTCAGCTGCTCCAGCGAAGTACTGGTCTGGCCCTCCGGGCAGATGAGGACCTCTCGTAATGAAGCCTCGGTACAAGCGAGCGATGTTCACGCCGAGTTCCTGAAGTCCGCGCAATGAGCTGCATTTCCCAACGGTCAATCAAGGATGGGAGACGTACTGACGTGGACAAGAGCAGCAGAGCGCAGGTTGCACCTACCATTCCCCAGTTCAAGTCCTGTCCTGGCGGCTCGTGGCGTCGAAGCAACGTTCTGAATGTCAGAAACATCATCAACAGGGACAATCCTGTCGCGCATCATGATCAGCTGACGTTAGCCTTCCGGGACAGGTACTATAGGCGACGAAAGAACCCACCATACAGGACGGCTTCTAGCGTAGTCGACAGGATGGCTGCTTCACTGAGGGAGAGCATCTTGGCGACGCGCTCTGAGCGAGCCAGGTGAAGAGGGGAGGATTTTGTCACCCGCTACCGCAACCTCTTTCTTATCCAGCAGGGGTTGGAGGTGAAGCGGTGATGCGCTGGGTTGAGCCCTTGAGTGTCGGCTGTACAGTGCCTCACGTTAGAGTAGAGGTACGAGCCTTCCGTGAGACCTGAGAAGCTTCTGTGTGAGAGGATGCATCCACAAAACACAGCCGGAGCCAACGCCACATACATCCTCACAGACGACCTCAATTGAACTCGATATTGGATGGGGGGCCAATCACTAGTAATGTGCAGTTCCAATAGGAAGGTGGGGAATTCAACATGCTCCCAGTGCGCATATGCAATTCAGTACACATCTCTGACCGCGACCGAGTGTGCCCTGTAGTCGCGTTCAGCTCCTGCAAGACATGCCCTTTATGCCACGCACGTACCACACTGCCTGGGAAGCTAGATCATCAACCGCCAGCTTGAAGGCCAACCGCACCGGCGCTGAGCGGTTCGCCCGAGCGGTCAGGCAACTTCCCATGAACATGAACGTGCAGGACGCAGCCATGCCACTATGCCTTGAAGATAGCATCGCGCTTGAGTAAGACTTTGTATCGACCACTTAAGTTGGTATAGCCATGGCCATTGCAGTACTCAGGCATGATGTCGCACGGCAGGTGTCGCGTAATTATGGTGAAGGGTGAGAAGGTGAATCAGGATTCCGCTGTCAGCCGTAGATCAGTGGGGTGAGGGGAAGAAGAGTATGATATCTGGACGAGACCAAGTCACCTCGCCATCTAGGACGCAACAGGCGCTTGTCGCGGTTGTTCAGGGCAGGCAAGTACGCGACACAAACTTGAACGCGTCAGGATGACGATCATCCACTAAGTAGCAAGTATCAAAAACAGCGAGAACCAACCAGACAATTCAAGATATACATACAAGATAATTCACCGAACATACGCCATCTTTCAGGTAGATCTTCTTCAAGAGTCGAGCTCCAAATGGACGTCCTTCTCTGCCAGCTGCATCAGCCGCCTCAGATCCTCCGAGTCGTCAAAGAGCAAGTCCTTCTTGTTGAATCGTCTACCATGTCTGACATACAAGCAGGCGCGTCAGAACTGAGGTTCCCGCCCTCGCGTAACAATATAGGACTGAACGAGACTCACTTCGCCTGCATGTGGTAGACGATCGCATCCGCCCAGCTGGGCATGGCGATATCCTCGGCGCGGTGCTCGTCCGCGGTGATCGTTGCACATATGCGACACACTGGCTGCGCGCCCTCAGGGCACGCTGCGAGGCGTGCGTTGACTCGCGCACGAGTATACGGATCCGGGCAGACGCGGTTTTTGGCTGGCGTGGTGTCCGCGGTGGGGGGCAGGAGCTTGACGCAGGACTTCAAGTCTGCGTGGTCATTGATGTACACGAGACTCTTGTCGGGGACGTCTGACCGCCTGGGGTACCAACAAGTCTTGATATTAATATCGAGAGCGGAACGACAAGAGCGCTGTGTGTACTCACTTGTGCAAACGGCGATTCCGGAACATGTTCAGGTGGACGAATACGTGCCATACCTTGGATGAGGTTAAGTGTAAGGAGCCTCAACGCATCGAGAATGCACACTCACGAAGTCGGACCAGAAAAGATCCTCGGGCGCGTCCATGAACGGATCCCCGCATGAACAGTACAAGCGACCAGAACAGAGCAAGTCGTCGAGTAGGTCCCGCTCTGTATCGCGTCTCAAGCCGATGGTGTCGAGGATTCGCTGAGCGAGATCGTAAGACCCCTGACACAGCCTGATGTTCAGCAAGACGTCCCCACGCAAGCGGTGGGAGGAGGCGTAGATGGACTTGTCTGGATGTTTGTCTCGCCAGTGGGAGTGGATGTCGGGATATGGACATGGGCCCGCGCCGCACTGACAGCACCGGAAGATCGCGCCCGTACGGAGGAGCATCTTCTCTGGAGCAATCTCCGTTGACCGTCCTTGCTTCCTGTGGCCCTTGCGCTCCCGCCCGACTGCTTGAAACATGAGCTTGGCAAGCGCACCCTCGATGCCGGACATGTAGTCTCGGATGTCTTCGTGTAGTGACTCTAGCGCATCCCAGAGCTTCGTGCTGTTGACGGGGAAACGGCGAGGATCGTGCAGTCTTCGGTCGAGACGATCGTTGCCGGGGTCCGAGTCATTCGAGTGGTCGGAGTTGTAGAAACCGGAGTCGATCTGGTAAATTTCATTGTGAATGACGAAGTCCCCTAGTCGACCACCGTCGTGTCTGTTTGGAAGCAGGTCGCAATCGTAGATGTCGAGGTGATTGTCGAGGATGTATTCCCAGTGCTCCTCGAGCTCGGCATACCGCGCTTGAAGGTGTATGTCTATTGGCTGATACCGGCGCTGTGCACGTAAAGCTTGTTCTCGTGCCATCTGGTTGACGGCGTCCGGTATGCTCTCCTGCTGTTTGACTGCGCAAGTCGGTGGATAACAAATTGCACATGACAGCGACATTGCGGCACATACCTGAAAGGACCTCACTAGCATCAAACGTCATAGCACTTACGAGGTTCTCCTTGCTTAATCGCTTGAGGATTCTGAAGTCCATACGAGTTAACGAGGATGAGTAGAAGCAAAGATAGACTGAGCTTACTTTCCGTAGCTCCTGAGCGCACCTTCCTTCTCATCCTCCCGGATGAGTAGACATCGTTTCCATGCTTGCAGTACCACGGATTGCTGGAAGCGATGTTTGAGTCAGCCATACAAAGGTCGTTGTCATTGGCACGACTCACCGCTCTCCTTCGCACGACCACTTCGAACCGCTCTTGTAGTAGCACTTCCAATTCATCCCATTTTGGAGGCGCAGGCCATAACCACTTGATAAGCGCGTCCACCTCCGGTTGGTAGTAGCGATCGTCCAATGCATGCTTGCATGGGTCGAGGGCAGGTGTTCGTTTAGTCATCCAAGCAAGTTGGAAGTACTCTGTGGTAGCGTGTGTTATGGGTTCGTCAGCACGGTCAGGGAGGCTCAGCGGACCAGTAGTACCCAAGGGTCCTGTCCTCGGATGGTAGCAGCATTAAGGCCACTTCGCGGACCACTCTCGGAACATCCTTTGGGAAGATCTCGGTGCCCGCTTTTACACTGAGATGCGGCAGGGGACGTGCTTGTTAGTCCCACCAATTCGCGAATATGAAAGAATACTCACTTCCTGTCGAAGCATGTCTCACAAAACCTCACCCTCAGAGCATAATCGACATAGTACGCCCCGTCAACCCCGCAAGCCTTGTAAGTTGTGAGCAATGCATCGACGTTATAGATGTGGAGGTCGCCTCACCATGCAATGACAGTCGAAGACCAGTGCCACATACGCAGGCTCGCTCATATCCTCCGGGCATGGGGGAAGACCGGGAACGGATTGCAAAGCTTCCCTCCACAGCCGCCTTGACTTCGGTGATAGTATC
Source organism: Cerioporus squamosus (assembly GCA_022592435.1). Classification (NCBI taxonomy): domain Eukaryota; kingdom Fungi; phylum Basidiomycota; class Agaricomycetes; order Polyporales; family Polyporaceae; genus Cerioporus; species Cerioporus squamosus. The sequence continues at coordinate 92,924 of JABYQS010000075.1, forward strand.
AATGCTCGCAAGCCTTTGTTGGTGCGCGAGTACTTAAGGAGATCAGAGGGTGGAGATGAAGTGCGATCTGACGGGCTTGTCACTGAACCGCGGTATGCGCGCATGGCACGGAACAACTCACCTCAAGAATGACATCTATGGGGACATTAAGCAAAGTGCGACACTTGGGAGCTCTTGACACCGTCGGGAAATATGTGTCTAGTGTTCGCATAGGCGTAGACACTGGTGCCTGCTCCGAAGCCAGCTCTGACCCTGTCAGTGGTCTGACATCTACTAGAGACCGCTGAAATGCTGATTTCATCAGAGTAGAAACTCAAAAGAGGCTGCATATACATAGAACGACCTACCCGTTTTTATGTTCCCATCGAAGCAATGGGTCTGATGCGTGTCGTGTTCGTCTAGAAACTCGTCTGCATACTCCTCAATACTTTGGAGTCTCGTCACTACCACCATTGACGCGCGAAGATACTTTGACTCACCGACGGATGCGACGTTGCAATTCTTCCAGATCCTCAGACCTCATACGGATGCGCTGTGCTTGTGAGGCAGCAATTACGACTTCGATGATCTGAGCAAGGACAAGGTGGTACCTGACAGTGAACACACGTCGGGCGCGTAAGACCTGACTTCAGGGCAGGTCCGAGCGCGTCACGGTCAAGACTTAGCTGAGGATGCCCGACTTTCGCGGTCCTCCGGCAATCATGACCTACGTACAACGGAACGATGTACCTCCAAGCTACTTACAAGTGCTGCATGCACATATTTACACAAATACGGACGTATCCGACTTCACTCGGCTAGCAGGCTACGACTAGAAATAACTGGCAGCAAACTTGCGAATACGCATCACAGAACGCTTCCTCGGTATACATTAATTCAAGGGAACGAGAGGTTGTTTGCCTTGGCCGCAATTTCTGCGAAGTAGATCGCGGTGTCCGCCAGGATGACCAGCCGCCCATCTCCAGCGAAGACAAGGTTCGCGGAGACTGTCCCCAGGAAGAACTTGCCGAGTAGCGTCCCATTGCGGTCCCATACCTGTCGTACAGGATGCTCAGGACCATCGGGCTCAGTAGATAATACGTGGCTCCAAGTTACCTGAGCTCCGTCTCCCGTCCCCGCGTAGACATTCCCTGCTGCATCAAGCTGGATGCCGTCGGCGATTCCCGTGTCGATGTATGCGAATACCTTGCGGTTTCTAAACACGTTCGACTCCGTATCGACGTCGAACACATATCTCGAATCCTGCGGGTGAGCATGTGTAGCTGACCATAGTCATATTATCCGCGCCTTACATGGTGGCCGGTTTCGTTTGATTGGTGCCAAGGAGCCCGTCGTTTGAGCCTGAGTCACCGCTGCAAGGAAGATATTAGTCGGTAACGCCAAACAGGAGCAAGAGTTCGAGATGCGCACACATATGCCATCTTCCCATCGGGACTGAAGGCGATTCCGTTGCATTTATCGAAGCCGTCTGCTACGACGCGCACTGAACCGGTGTCCGGGTCGAATCGATAGACCTGGTTCGGTAGCAGCGGCGGCGGACGAAGTTGGTAGAGGAAGCCGTATCTAGGAGAAATGTGCCGTCAGACTCAGGTAGAAGTACTATAAGAGCGGGCGAAAACGCACGTCGAGTCCGTGAAGAAGAGCTTGTTCAACCCCGGATGAATCTTCACATCGTTGAGTGAGTTGAATTGTCGTCCGAAGAAATTATCGAGCAGGACGGTGGTGTTGTGCGGAGGTGCAGGGTTGACCAGCGCCAGTGAGGGAGGAAGAGGCCCATGTCCGTCGGTCACCAGCACAAGCTGGCCGTGGAATAGACCCGTCCCTCCGTTTGTCGCTTGGATACTTCTGGGAAGGTCGATCTGGATTATACCGTATATCAGTACAGAACCATTACACCGCACAGCAAGCCTCTCACCTTCATTGTAGTGACGTTGACTGGCGTTACACCCGGTCCAGAAGCTTTGATTGCAGCAGCGACGTCCTTGAGGCTAATCTTGGAGACTTGATACTGGTCGATGGCAGCCATTGCACCACCGGCGCTGGCGAAGAAAACCTCGTCCGTCTCGGGGACCCAAATCGGCGCCTCATGGGCGAATAGAAATGTTGGCTTGCTTGCGACTGCCCGGATGTTCGCGTTCGGACCGAGGATCTTGAGAAAGTCAGGATGGAAGACCTGGAAGAATGGCGGGGTGGTATTTGTTGGATTGAACAAATCCGTCGCGGACGTCCGGAAGGAACCGTTGAGCCCAAGTACGTTGAACGCAAGGGGATCCACCACCTGTGTCAATCAGCATGACGTCTCGACCATCAAGGGAGTGCGGATGGAGAACCTCACCACAGCTTGCGGAGATACGGTCGTTGGAATTGTTGGTTCCAACTGCGACGGCGTTGCGCCATATGCCCACCCGGTCAGTCCGAAGACAGTAGCGACAAAGCTCGGAGTTGCGACCATATTGCAGGAGTGATGCGGAGGGGACCGATTCCTGCATCGCTCAACGCTCTCTGCGTGGGCTTTATGTATCTGCAGGGCCGCCCATCACGCCGCCCGAACCATTCGAAGCAGAGCAGAAGGCACCCATGACGGAAACCTTGTGAACTCGTGAGCACCCTTCGCAGAGGATCTGCTGAATCTTGTGGCACGAGCTACCAGACTGAATAGCCGGTCTATAGAAAGTTTGACTGTTCTCTGTGCTGTCGGAACGTGACAATCGAGAGGTCAGCACTACATATATCGCGAAAGCTGATTGGACACTTACATATTTGGACCCCATAAAGCAGAGGGCTTGACCCATCGTGTGTTGCATGTGCAGAGGAGCACGATGAGTGGATGGAGAGGGAGAGGGAGGAGGGTGTCTCTATCGTGAGCTTCTCTCGCCTATTGAACATCAGTCCTCCTCTACCGACATCAGGCGCGCTGTGAGAATGAGTAATACCGTCAGGTCTTGACTACAGGACTACACTAAGTCCGCGTTCGGAAGACTGGCGGCAGGGACGTGTGAGTTGATGAGAACGAGATCTTCCTCAGTGCGCCCGGGGGTCAAACACCGTCATGACAGTGCTATGAGTCCGAACGCCGAGTCGAGTCGCCAATGGACGAACCAACTCCTCGGAGTGAAATGGGTCCATAGGTATCTATGTATGTTGGCGACGTTCATGGTGTGATCGCAAGTGTATGTAGCCAAAGGGAGGAGGAAGGTATTTTCAGGCGCCTACCGGCGATTCGTGTACCAGCCCGCACACTGGCGCTGGGGACAAGGGCGAGACAGCAAGTTCGAGCGACGCGTCCGAGTCGGTCCGACTCTCTGGGCGCGTAACCGATGTGTCGAGGGCAGGCACCTCTGTGTTCCAGGCGCGCTTGGTATCTGCAGTTTCGTCCCTCAGATATTTGAAGCCAGCTGCAAGTTCTAGTTGACGTAGTAGTTTCAAGGGACACAGTGTCAATATTGCCAGCACAGAACAAGCCCCATACTCATCGGTATCATTGCAGGAAACGTATTCACAAAAAACCAGCCTTCCTCCACGCCGCTACCCATTTCCGAGCCCGTTCGGTATCCAGCACCGGTAAATGAGCCAGCGCGGGCGACGCTTCTTGAGCTTTCGTAGTATCCAGATAGACGAGTCCCATTGGCTCCCTGTCTTTCGACATGCTTCGTCCTTGGGCTTCATAGAAGGACAAGAGCCGGAGGGCGGGATTGAGCTTCATCACTTCGACCTCAGCAGCAGACCCATGTTGGACACCGTCCTTCAACGCGGAGAGCCACTGCTCGTATGGAACCAAGGGGACCCCGAGTTCGTCTGCGATCGGAGACATGATGCTATGCCAGGGAGTTGGGCGAGGATGGACGAGGTGGAGGAACGGTTCCCGTGAATGTCGCATTTCTGTGAAGGCCTTTGCTGCCTCGTATGCGGGGAACCAGGTCACTGTCTGTCATGATGGATCCTGTCAACGACGCCAATGTGAAGGTTAAGGGGTACATACTCCTTCGAGGTCCGGCAGGCACTTTTGGAAGAGCGCCGATCTGACAAGAGCGGGGAACCATTCGCGTTCGTTCCAGTATCCCAGCCTGTCCCCAGCGACCTGGCCCAAGCGGGTGACGATGGTATGTAGTCCCCGCTCCTTCGACGCATTGCGCAAGACTTGCTCAGTGACCCACTTCGCTTCTGAATAGCCTATCCCGTATGGCGACTCGGGATCATCTATGGGTACTTCTGGGACGGGGGAAGGCAGCTTGCAGTCTACGCCAAAGCGTGTCAGTCATGCAATATTATAAGCAACGACAACATTGAGGACATACTTGTGAAGATGCCAACGGAGCTCACGAAGACCATGGGTGGTGGGGTCGCGTATGGTGAGCCCAGAGCAAGATCGACCAGGTTTCGTGCACCTTGAATGTCATGCTCGAAGGACGATATGGATAGGTTGAAGTCGACCTTCCATGCTAATCCAGGAGGCGTAGTCAGTATCACCGCATCAACATCAGACTAGGGCAGATTCCTCACCATTGTGCATGATGTGCGTTATCGAGCGTTGAATCTGTTCGTTTGGACAGATTTAGAGCAGTTCCCTCATAGCTCATGAATGAACTGACCTCCGAGAATGCCGAGGGCTCCAGTCCGAAGCCAGGTTCATGCAGCACAGCTTCGACCATCTTGAACTTCGGCAAGTCCAGCAGAGTCTCATCCAACCCTCTTGCCCTGAATTGTGCTCGCTGGCGCTCCATGGCCTGCGCATCTCTCCGGTTGAAGGCATATACCGTACACACGCTCTGATCCCTCAATAGATGTTCGAGCGTATCGCATCCAAACCCCCAGTAGTCCCGGTGATCAGGATGACGTCCTTTCCCTCCGGACGATCCACCAGGTTTTGAGGACGAGCGAGGAAATTTGCGGAGTACTTCTCGACGTATGTCCACAGAGCTGCTGGGGTATGAGGAGGGTGCGGGATGTGACCGTTGGTCGAGCTCGCATTTAGCACGCCAACCAGGGCGTGTGCGAGTGATGAGATGGAGGGATGCACAAAGACCAGGTTCATGGGGAGTTGCTTCGCGGCGTCTTTGTCAGTCTGGCGGATCGCGCGTAACAGAGTGTTGCGTATCCAGGTAGCTTGAAGACTGCAGGAGAGTCAAATGGGCTTCGAAGCGACGAGGGAAGCGAAGACTACCTGTCTCCCCCGTTGCGGAAGATGTCCGCGTCGTCAGGGAGAGCACGGTGAAGGGTGCTCTCCACGACCGTGCGTACGAACTCCAGCGTGCTGACTTCATCCCACTGTTCCGGAGGTGCGACATCGCTCTGAGCACTCTCGTCGACTTCCCTGTATAGAGCCTCAATTTCATTGTGGTACTCTTGCAAGATGATGTTCCTCCGGGGAAGTCCCTTGACCGTGAATTGGAAGGGCTTGGACGGCGACGTGACTATTATCATCTAGGACAAGAGTGAGAAGCAGTTGAGAGCCCCTGTAGCAACTGCTAACCTCCTTGAATATCCGCGAATGCTGCGGTGCGTACTCGTTCACGCGCTCGATGGTAGGCCTATTCCCCGTATCGTGGTGAGAAATGTCCCGCATGGCTAAGGGTTGTCACGACGTACCAGATCTTGTTCCTGAAGGCTTCCAGTTTTGCGGTATCCCTCGGGTCGAAGACGTAGTCCTCCGTAGGCTCGATGAGGACCCCGTTCTGGAACTTGCCCCGCCCAAACATGACTGAGCACTTCACATGCGGGTCTCCGTTGATGATCTTCTCTATCAATGACTCCAGTGTCACCACGACAGCCCTCTATGCACTCAGGGAGGATGTACGAACCTAGAGGAACAGGGTTGGTCTAAGATCAGGGGTCAGTCTGGCATGTCATACCCAGCGACAACTGCGGAGCACACCTTCTCGCCATTGGACAGGATGATCTGCTCGTCCGCGCGGCCAACAATCTTCCATAGTCCGGACTTGGTCGGGTGAGGCACGACAAGGTCGCTCGTGGCGTATGCATCGCGATCCCCGATCTTCGTATTGGGCTTGGGTAGCGGAAGGTCCTTTGGAGACTATCGAGTGCTTTCGCATTAGCGCAATCATTACATGGCAAATGATCGTCGAAGTACTCACTAGTACGAATACTTCGTATGTGTCCTTATCGACGGGCCGAAAGACGCACTCTATACTGACCGTCACGGTCCAGTACTCCCAATCCATTCCCGGATTCGCTAGAGAGGGCGGTCAGTGGTTGAGTAGCTGATGATTTGGTTGAGGACACGTACGTCGCGCAAAGGTATTGATCAGACCGACTTCCGTGCTGCCGCGCTTTAAGTCAGGTACGCTCCTATAAGACAATCGGATGGACTTACGCTCCATATACTGTGTAGAGGGACACTCCTTGGCTAGCCAGAGAGTTCCCAACTTCCGTATTCAGCGCCGCACCGCCAAAGAGCTGCGATGTGCTCAGTCATATGCTCGCACGATTATCAAAGAGAGTGGGACGTACCACTCCACGCATCTTCTTCATCAGCGTTACCTTCTCTGGGTCGCGTGCCCACTCCTGGGCAGCGTGCACTCGTTCAACATTCGTGAGGAGATCCGCGCGGTGCAACGCAACGTACCTCTATGAACGATGGGACGCACCAGGAGAAGTCTGCACCAGTTGCGATGAGACCTTCCCACACCGCATCCGGAGTAGGCACCTTGGGCGGCGACGCTGGTTTGAAGGCGGCTATGATGAAGCCCATGTACGCCTGAAGATGGTTAGACTCGGGATTCGATGTTTTGAGTGCATTGCAAGACTCACTGAAGATGCGAACATGAACATGCCCAACCCATGGAACATGGGCGTGCCCTGGCACCCCATCATGGCACCCTTCACATCGACACCGCATCGCACTGAGAGCAATGTGAGTCGATGAGGGTTCCGAGACTAAGCCCAAGAGTGGAAAGAAACATACGAGGTTCTTGCCCCCAAGAGAACAGCTTCTCGTGCGTCCAAGGAAGGGGCTTCGGATGACCGGTGGACCCTAGCGTCCGCAATGTCAGTTGTGGCTCGAAGCACAGAAGGTGACTCTCGAGACTCACCGGACGAATGCAGGATGATCCCATGCGCCTTGACATCGAACTTATCTGGAATCACCACCTCAGCGACAAACGGACTTGCAGGATCCAGCGTGTCGGTGAAGATGTCTTCGAAAATGGGCGCGGAGTGTTCCGTTATATGAACTCCTGACGCGGCGAGTGTCTGTAGAGCTTCGTCGCCGACTTGGCGCATGAAGGGGTCTGACGAGATGAGGACGTGAGCTGTGTTCGTGCGCTGGAACATATCAATAAGGGCGGCGGAGGTGTTTCTTGTTGAGACCAGGAAGAGCGTGCATCCGGCCCTCATGACTCCGAGTGCGGTACAAAAGTACGTGATTGTGTCTGTGCAATTACCAGTCAGTACGGCGCACGTTCGGACACCGAGCACAGAACACATCACCTATATTAGCGAACAGAGCTACCACCGGCTGGTTCGAGCTGGCCTCTCGAGCGGAAGTCCCGGCTATGGAGGCCACATATCGTGCCACGCGGTCTATGGCACGGTAGGCAGTGGAGTGCGTGATGTACTCGAGCTGGTCTCCGTCTTGGTAGATGAAAAGAGGGTAGTCTGGGTTCACTTTGGCGTGCCATTCGTACAGCTGAGCGACGGTGGTGTCTGAACGTGTGCGAAGCTCATCCGGAGAGCGGAAGTCCGTCCTGATGTGGGCCGGTAGGCGTGCGGGGTCCAGCGGCATATCAGGTCTATGTTGAGATCCCAAGTGTGTCTATGTCTAGATGTTCGAGTCTGACGGAGATGAGCACAGTCTAGGGGACAGAGATAAGGTGCGTCTACTCCCTCACCTGCACTCTCATTGTTATATAGCAGACGTATAAACCGTGGTGCTACGTGCGGATGTTCCCATCGGATCAAATACAGCAGAAGGTGTGCTGTGATGAGATTGACCTGCCGTGGGTAACGATTTCAGTGTTAGTCACCAGCAAGGCTAAGGGGCGACGCATGCTCACTCCATTCATGCTGTGAACACGACCGCCTGCATGGAGCTGGCCCACGTGAGGCTTCAATACATCGCGTCGGCATTGGCTTCTCTAACGCCAGACGAAGACCATCACCTACGCAATGCAGCTGATACACGGTGGGTTCGTTGAGCCGCGAGGCAGGACTGGTCCTCACTTCTGCTTCGGAAGAACGTTTAGCAGCGAGAAGCTTTCATCGGACGATTGCTTGCGCAGCGCCGCCGTAGTGGCAATGGGACGACGTCTGGCCACGCATGCCGTCGTGGTATTGACATTGAAGTCATGTGGGATGCAGTTCGATCCGACGACGTTATCGACAGTATCTCGTACCCACGTTGCTGCAGGTACGGAGACCCACGGTGTCAGAGCTGGGTTCCAGGCGTTGGATATTGAAATGGTGAACAGATGTGCGCTCACCATTCATCAGGCTTACCACAGTTTGCGATATGGCCGGGCCGGCTGAGATCGTATCTGTGAACAAGCGGAACAGCGAAGTGGCACCAGGCTCGGGAGTTGCAGTCGCTCCTAAAGCTGAGTTAGCTCCATGGATACCGCAAGAAAAGAGGACGCTGACCTGCAGACGATCGACGTACTACTCTGACCTACTGGCGTTTCCAAAGCGCAGCAGCCGACTCACGCGCGACACCTATCATCAAAGTGTAGATTGATACAAAAGGTCCTTAAAACCCATTACCAAGTCATGAATATCATGAGCGTAACCGTCCCCCCATGCTATGCTGAGCCAGTTGACGGAGCCTCCCGATCCGTCCCTGACAGCACGACCTGCGATTGCGACCGTGAAGGCACCTCGAGTGCCGCCCCCAATCCTTCCGCACACATCTCAGCCACTCCGAACTCCATGTGAGGCAACTCGGACTCCGCATCGTCTCCCGCTCTCCCCGTCCGGAGGTCGGAGAATGGCATGCTGATCAGGATAGCAACGCAGACCGATTCCGCAGGCGGCTCGGATGTCAATGGGGGCTTCAATGTCGAGGAGACTGACACGCGCAGCAGGTCTGCCGACCGCGAATGGCGCTCTGTCTGGGATGGAGGTCGCGACTGAGTAGTTTCCGCAGGAGCGACCACAGGGAGCAGCGGTTCGCGGCGACTCCTGCGAAGCCATCGCAACCATGGGAAGCGCGGCTGGGGCAGAGGCGTAGGTGCAGGCGTGGGTGGAACTGGGATTACGGGCCTTTCTGGTGGATTGAGCCATCTGCATGATACAGGCTAAGGCCCGGGTGAGGAGAAGACGCCGTCTGTAAGCGCTTGGAAGAAGCATGATAAGTAGAGCGACGTACCGCCAATTCATCCCAATTCACGAGGATCCCGCTTCCAACCCTTTCCCGCTGCTTCTCCTTCTCCGTCGAAAACTCTCCTTCCTCCGATTGTGCTGCTTTTTCCGTCCCTATGTGCATGTCAAACATTCTCGGTCGTTCCACGACCGGCGCCTTGTCTGGATCCACATAGGTCCCATTGGCGATGGCTTCCGCAATGGCCGCACGTTGTCGCCGTCGTAAGGCATACGAACGGAAGACGATGGTGGCGGAGACGATGAGGAGGATGATTAAGGTGGCTGCAGCAGGTATAACTTCAGCAAGTGTCGTAAGCAGACTTTTAGACGGCATGGTCATGGGCGTGGACGTGGACGTGGACGTCGAATTGGACATGAAGGTTCATTTGCTAGCTCTAGTGGTCGTGTGGCGATGTGCGAGGTAGACGTCAGGAGGTTCGTGCAGGATGGGACAGTGTCGGCGGGAGTGCGGCAATCGTCCCAAACGCGGAGACGGGGCGCATGGGGTCGAAAGGAGAGGAAACGGAGGGAAAGAGGCAGGGGCGATATGTATAAAGCGACGGGAGCACCGTAAAGCTTCGATGAGCGCAGTGCGAACAGCTCACGACGAGCTCGAGCGGCCGCAGGCAGTCGAGACTGGTTGTACGACACCGTTGGTCGCCCAACCTTGGCCACCTGATTCGTCCCAAGGGTCCCACCAAACCCTGCGGGTCGTCCATGTCCACAGACCAATGCCGGACTAACAGCTCGATGATGAGAGGAAACTCACCAAGAAAGGTATACACTGCGGACAGCAAAGTTGTCTCAGCAACGGCACCTCGCAATCACTTGAGCGCAGACAGCAGTCAAGGGAGCTCGACGTACAGTAAAGGGAAGCTGATGACGTCAGCTCCGGTCCAGTGCCGGTAGGAAAGTCGTTCTGATTGCTTCCAGAGGGCGTAGGGCGCGGGGGCAAAGAACCAGACTGTCCGGGCGGGGGAGACGACGCGGACGACGAACTAGAGAGCGAAGACATCGTCGAGGACATCGCAGCCAAGAGCCAGGCCTGTTAGAATCGGAAGGGTGCCAGGGAGACGGGGTGGGGAAGACGATCCAGGATGCATACCCAGCGCTGAAATGGGAAATGCGAGAGCCGCTACTCGCCCTAACTTGAGCCACGGCGCGGCCGGTGGACGTTGCAACGCCCGTGTCCTGTGTCCGCGGTGTTGGAGACTATGGGACCCGGCCACCGCATATAGTGCCGCAGCAGTGAGTGGCAGACACGCCGTGGGGCCCTGGCAGCGTCGCAATGTTGTCGATCAGGAGGGTGGGAGGATTGAGACGACTGCGGGAGCTTCTCGAGGGCGAATCCACGGGAGCCGCTTGCTGGTGAGAGAGGACCCACGCAGGGGTGCTTCCAGCTGCCTGCGCAGACGGCGAACGGGGGCCAGAATAAAACATGAGAGAGCGTACTCTGGACGGGGGCAATAAGACGGTCAGCAGGTGCCCGGGAAGGCCTTCCCTGCGCGATTCTCAGTGCAACCGTCGGCAAAGACTCCGACGTTCGTACGCTCGAGCGACAGATTCGAGACCTAACGGGCCTGACGTGAGTCTCAGGGAGTCGTCAGTCGGCGCCAGGGTCAAATAGGTTCCCTACTAGGCTCTAGGAGCTCGAGACGCTGCCACACAGTGCGCAGTGACATGATGGACGGCGATGTCACTATTTTGACACGTACCTTACAACGCGATATGTCCGTGTCCTCCCACAATTCGTTGAGTCCGACATTTGAAGATGTCAGACTTGGATATCCGATGCAGATTGCAACTCCCAGAAGCCATGAAGGGATTATCGTGATGTCGGAGGTCGATATGGCCGAGCCCAGGCTACCTAGGCAGCCTCAAGCCAAGGTTGAACTTCTCGGAGCCCGGAAGAGAAGTGTTCACATTATTTGGCAACCGTGCACTGGGAAGAGAGCATGATGGTGGAAGAAAGGAAAGGAATGATTGTCTTAGGCGCCCACAGTCATCTCGAGTTACACAGTACCTATCGCTCGGCTTCAGCCTGACAAGAATATTGACTGGCATTAAGTGAAAAGCTGGTCAGACAGTCTCATGATCAGGCTACTACCGACAGGTACAGTGTAGACCCTCCGTCATCGGCGAAGCTGAAGAAGGGAAGGCACGAATCGGCGTGATGATACAGGTACTGAAGAATCGACGCGTAGAATACAGGTTCAGGATATCTATTCACAGACAAGCGGCGACAACACGGGGCAACGAATTATGCGTAGAGTCCCTGGAATGAGAAGAGTACTGGTGCCTACTTTTGGCGCAGCTGGCCAGCTGGGTAACGGGTCTACTGGTAGATGAAGTTATACCTGGGCAAAACGAAGCAAGCAACGAGAAGAAAATTCCACCGGTCAGACCCAGAAGACCTGCATGCATCGGACTAAGCTACTCACCGAGAAAGGAGATGCGGGATTGCCGATAGTTGAGGACCATAGCTACATTTGGTCGTCAGTATGAGTGGTCCACATGTGCATATATGGGTCTGGACTTACCGGGCGGCATTGTCGTACAGTTCGAAGAGTGGGATCGCTAGCAGCTTCATGTTCTTGGGAACCGCAAGAACCTCTGATAGCAAATACGCTCCGTCAGTAGATACCCCAAGCTTGCACTATTCTCACTCACTCCTCTCCGGCATCTGGACTAGGAACAGCTTCTTGCACTCCTTCGGCTTCGTGATATGGGCAGGGATGAAGGGGTACTGCGCAAATCACGCACCACCTCGCGTGAGAGGCCGTACAGCGAGGGTAACGGATTCACACGCACCATGAACGTCTCAAAGTTCGGCCTCCACCACTGCGCGAGACAGTCGCCAATCTCCCACTCGTTGTCCACTCCGTGCGACGAGTTGAACTGCCGTGAGTCTGTTGGTGGCGCGAGACGCTCGTCCAAACGCCTCTTCAGTCCCTCGACCTCATCCTCGCCAGGCTTCAGGTAGTCTCCAGGTCTTTATAGGCAGGGTCAGAACGCGTCGTGGAGGAGGTATATGGGAAGTAGGTATAAAACACGTACAGCTTGAAGAACGCGTTCGCGATCTGAAGCATGAGTATATGCGGGTGGCCATGATCGTGCACGACGAGAATTCCCTCCACCGTCCTGCGCATGCCGAAATCTTCATAGTTGTTCTGCAGCCTTTGGAGACGTGCAGACACAGACGGGTCTTCCTCGGGCTGCGCCTCCTTCGTGCTGTTATGGGTGAGTATGATTCTTCACCAGCAGCACCCACTGACGTACCTGAAGGTGAAGTTCGACAGCGGGTAACTGAGGGACACGTCAGTATTCATGCGTGTACCACACGTCGGACACATACAGAGCAATGGTGTTGGACATGGTCGCGAAGCTTGGCGGTCGGAATCTGGGACGTCGTCGTCGCGCGCGAAGGGCTCGCCCGCGACCCGCTGAGCTCGGAGTGTGACGTCGGGTGACGCACGTGACGTATTGTGTCACACGAAATTTCTGAGCGTAGTCGCTAGGCGCTGAGCGCGAGCTCGTCGCATCCGACGGCGACCATGGCCTCGTCTTCGAGTCTCTCGCCTGCTTCGTTCAACGACTACAATGCTCAGCTGCAAGGGTCCGCGCTGAAGGCTACTCGGGCAGCCGTCTCACTCCCCGCGGACATCCCATTCCACCGCTCTGTTCACCCGGACTTCGCGCAGGAAGTTGACCGATGTTCCGCAAGAGTGCTTTCGCTCACGAATAAACTTCTGCAATTGTCTTCGACGGTCAATGCTTCGGCCCGTGCGCGAGGAAAGGGGAAGGCGCGGTTGGAAGCCGAGGACGATGTTGTGGATAACTTCCATTCGCTTGTAGTGGATGCTATGGACACTCTGCTTGAACGCGCCGTGAGTACAACCGACGAGCTTCACTCTAAATATGTATGAACCCCGTTCTAGGACATCGGACTGGATGAGTTTCTTGGTAATATCAAAGCACCTGCCATAGCGGTGAATCCCGCACCTCTCGCCATAACGCAGAAGGTATGTCGGTGCAATCCTCAGCTATGCTTGGACTCTTTTGTTAACCTGCAGAAGAAGAGCAACGTTCCCCAAGGGCGTCTCGACCCCGCACTGCAGCACGCATCGCATCTCGCGAAACCCCAGCTCTCCTTCAAACGGAAAGTGGATAACAACAATGATACTGCCTGGGTACCTACCCTGCGCCACAAATATAACGCGCAAGTGCCGCTTGGTTACAACTTCATGGAGAGCGACGGAGAGGAAGCCTCTACCTCGTGAGTTCTGCGCATTCCTCTCATGGTTAAAGTTCTTATCAATATCTGGTGCATAGTCAACACCCCTACCGCTACGAGATCAAGCACATTTCCTACCCCGCGCGCATGTTCACGTCTTCGCCCCCAATACCGCCGAAATCATTTGAGGAGACACCTTTTAGCTGGGTTTCGACCGCAGAGGATCTTGCCACCATGCTCGACAAACTGCGTGCAGCGAAGGAAATCGCGGTAGACCTCGAGTATCACAACTATCGCTCATTCGGAGGGTTCGTATGTCTCATGCAGATCAGCACGCGCGAAGAGGACTTCGTGATCGACACGCTCGCACTTCGAGAAGAGCTGGAAGAGCTGAACGAGGTCTTCACGAATCCCAACATCGTCAAGGTATATGCATGTTCGCGTTGACTAAGTTTGGAGATGCTGACCTTCCATAGATTTTCCATGGTGCGGAGAGTGATATCGTCTGGTTGCAGCAAGATTTCAATCTCTACGTCGTGAACCTATTCGATACCTACCATGCCTCTAAAGTGCTAGGTACGTCGTTCTTCCCCATACCTAACACTTGCTTCATGCCGGACAATAGACTTCCCCAGGCATGGTCTCGCCACACTCCTTGAGATGTATTGCGATTTCACTGCCGACAAGCGTTATCAGCTGGCCGACTGGCGCATACGGTCGGTACAGATTCTTGTTCCCGTTCGATCTGCCGCTGACACGATGCCCTCAGTCCATTGCCCGAGGAAATGCTCAAGTATGCTCGTTCGGATACCCACTTCCTGCTCTTCATCTACGACAACCTACGCAACGCGCTCCTCGACCGAGCACAGTCCCGAGCGCAGTCGCGTGCTCAGAGCCCGGCCTCGTCCTCGTCCACCCCTGTTCCTGATCCATCGATACCGCCCGCACACCTGCTGGTCCGCGAGGTCCTCTCCCGATCAGAAGAGACCGCTCTGCGCGTCTACGAGAAGGAAAGGTACGACGCCGACGGCGGCATGGGCCCCGGTGGCTGGGACACGCTCGCCCGGAAGTGGAACAAGAGCAACCTTGTGGCAAGCTCGAACGTGCCGGATGCGGGCAGCGCGGCGAGTGCTCAACGCGCAGTTTACCTTGCCGTTCATGCTTGGCGGGATCGAGTGTCCCGCGAAGAGGACGAGAGCACGAGGTAAGTCGATATATGCGTTCCCTTTGGGGTGTTTGCGATGCTGACAGTGTCTTGGCATAGATTTGTGCTGCCAAATCACTACCTCTTCTCGCTTGCCGAGCGCACTCCTGCGGACATGGCTGCGTTACTTTCGGTGTTCCACCCTGTCCCGCCGGTCATCCGACGTCGTGCCAAGGAACTGCTGGATGCGATACGTGATGCAGTAAAGCAGGCTTTAGGTGCTCCTGCGAGCTCGAGTGTCACTGATGCTCAGGTTGAGCAAACGCCAGCCGCTATGGCGGTCGATGCGACCGAAACAGTCATGGAAGTGGCGGAAGCAAGCCCTGCGCAACCATCGCAGTCTTTGTGGGCTACTGGTGAGAGATCACCCTGCAAGCTATTCTCTGCTACGACTAACTCCACCTTCAGTGTCCTCCATAACAGCGACCAAGTCCACACTCTTCGGGCCTACCCTGCGTAGTAACGCCACCAATACCCTTCCAATAGCACCGCAGAGCGCGTTGCTGGGCACAGGCTCCAGCTCAGCGCGGGTATGTGGTATTCGTCAGCCTCTATCACTGACATGGATGCCTGACTCAACCGCGTCAGCAGGATCTTGTGCGGAGCCTCGCTATCAATCGAGCACGTTTCTTGGAAGCCGCTACCCGCATTCACAGCAAGCTCGTCATCGCACCGGCCGTACCATCAGTTGTTGCGCAGCCGACCCCAAGCGCAGTCGCACAAGCCGCCAGTGGCGAGGACGACCCGAGTGTGCTCAAGAACGAGGGACAAGCCGAGATTCCGTTTATTTCTGCCTCACAGCGGGCGGCGCCGGTCACGGTCGACGACACAATCGTGGTTGTCGGGCAACCCAAGAAGAAGAAACGCAAACGGGCCGCGGAGAAGGAGAAGGCGGACAGCGCCGTGGGTTCCGCCAGCCCGAAGCAGGAAGTGGAGATGGAGGCGGAGGCGTTTGATTACGCTTCTGTCTCTAACATCCTGGACGACGGATCCGATCACGAAGCGGACGTGCCTAACGCGAAGAAGAGGCAAAAGCATAGCAAAGGTGGGTTGTAGACCGGGACTGTCTGTGCGCAGTGCATGTGCTGACTGACGATTGCCGCAGGGTCGAACGCGTCGTTCTATGGGAACTTCCCTGCTCCGCCTAAGGCGCATAGTCAGCTGAAGAGCGGAAACCAGTCTAGGACCTTCCGATAGCTTGTATGTGCGTAGAGCCATGTTTTGTATCGCGATGAGCTACGACTGCTCATGTTGTAGTGAGTAACATGCCGATCTTGAGGCGATGTGATGACTTTGGAGTGCTTATGCATCCGATCCTGCAATGCCAGAGCACCTGGAACCTAGTGAATACGGGCGGCGCCTGCCAGGGTGTGGTGGGAATAGGTGACCATCTTTGAGAACATCCAACCCCCATGACCAGCGGCCGTCATAAACGTGCTGACAGCGAGTGGGAGTGAACGTTCGCGCTAGCCGTACTGCGACCGATGGTGTCGATGAATCTGTGTAAGCTGCGTGCGTGCAAGGGGATGATGATCTTACCGCGGATATATGCGACCTCGCAGGTGTCCGAACCAAGCGTACCCTCAGCCTCTCCGCTCATCCGCCTACCACCTGATTCTCCGCTTGACCAGCCATGGATGCGATTGCAGCACTTTCCGACACAGCTATCCCTGTTGTTCTCGATCCTAGTGAGTGATCACTTATCGGCAGAGAGATCTCTTGCTGCATCGTCGCGTGCAAACCGGTCGGAGGCTTTCTGCTTGCATGTGAATGACCGTGTCACGACGATCAATGTCAGCCTTTCTATAGCTACGATGAGTTCGGCCCCGCGTGTGCACAAGCTAACCATCTTGCTTGTCGATCACAGCCCGCGAGGTGTTCATGAAGAAGCTCGAGACGCGGCGCTCCGAAATTGAGAGCTGGCCGAGTCGCACCTTCCGCTACGGCAGCACCGATAGACATCAGGTATGCGGTACCCTCTGTCCACCACGTAGGAGTTTGTTGACGCACGCATGTAGCTGGACGTTTACTATCCAAACCCGAAGAAGGTATCTGGCAGCTCTGTCCCCGTGCTCTTCTTCGAGTACGGTGGCGGCTTCGTCTCTGGCGACCGCAGGATTGACCAGCCTTACGACCTCGGGTATGCCAACGTCGGCGTATTCTTTGGCCAGCGGGGGTGAGTCCTCGTTGTCCAGTCCAGAATCGCCTCGTCCTGACCGACCCCATTGCAGGATCATGACCGTGATTGCGGACTACCGCCTCGCACCCGCCGCGCAGTTCCCGGACCCGCCTGCCGACATCCGCGACGCGATCGCCTGGTTCATCGCCAACACCTCTACCGTCGCATCCGGAAGACTCCCGGAGAGCGCGAACCTCTCCAAGGTCTTCGTCATGGGCCACTCCGCCGGCGCGAACCACGTCATGTCGCTCTACCTCTCGCCGTCGGTCCTCCCGCTGGACTCGCCGGTGCGCGCCGCGACGCGCGGGTTGATCCCCAAGGGTGGCGCGTTCAAGTTCGAGTTCGGGGGCCCGCCCGTCCTTCCCCCGGGGCTCCTCGAGGGGTACTACGGCAGTAAGGAGGCGGCGCTCGCCAACATGCCCTTGACGCTGCTCGAGAACGCGCCGAGGAGCTCGTCGCTGGGCTGCCGGAGATCTTCGTGCTGGCGAGCGAGAACGAGCCGGAGTTCATCAAGGCGGGCGTGGACGAGTTCGTGAAGAAGCTGGAGGCGCGGAGGGGGCGTGCGGTCAAGTATGAGATCATGAAGGGGCACAACCATATCAGCCCGCACTGGGCGCTGCTCAGCGGGGAGGGCGAAGGATGGGCAGAGGCTGTTGCGGAGTGGGTGAAGACCACCGTGTAGGACTGCCCCGCGGAGATGGCGCAGTAACTGAAGCTCGAACATGATGTATTCATAGGTCTACAGAGGTCATACATGGCGCGAACGTGTTGAGGCTCGCGACACACTGTACAAAGGACTATTGACACGTCTGCCCCGGACCGCGCTCTTAGTTGAGTAAGAGCACAGGCTGCATAGCTTGCGTCGAAAAGAGTCCGAAAAGCCTCGTCGCAACCCCTACAGCCGCGTCACCGACCAGAGAAGGGTATAATACGCCGGCAAGCTCTCCATCCCCCGAATATGCTTGATGCTTTCCCTGTATCGCTCCTCAACGAGCTCCACCTCGACCCTGACCGTTCCCTTCATGAAGATATGCCCGTCCACAAGCTCCGTCCAGCTCTGCGGAGAGTGACAAAACTGAGAAATGCTAGCACCGTTCTTCCCAATGGCGACGACGCGGATGCCTTTCTCGGGCGCGCCGCTCTGCGAACCGAGAAGCATCGAGCCGGGTTCTGCGGACAGCAGGCCTGCGAACGCGCGCATGATGTGCGTCTGTTGCTCCTCGGAGAACAGGTGAAGGAGAGCGCCTGCGTGGATCGCGGACACTTGGCCTCGGAGCTGGTTCAGCGAAGACAGCGACGAGAGGGTCGGGGGAGGGGTAGTCACTTCCGCTGGGTCGTAAGTGACAGAGGCTACGTCGAGGTGAGCGGGATTCAGGATATCACCAGGGAGGAATGTAGCTGGGAACGTCTCGTTGGTCGAGCAGAAGAGCTTGTGGCCCATGTTCCAGAACTCTGTGACCAATGCATCAGCGTTGCGTGGGGACAGTGGGGATTTGAACAGTCCCTACCATGTTGGAGGTCTGAAGCCACGATGTTGGACGTCGGCCACCCATCTGCGGCCACCTTGCGAGAGTCAGTCCCAACTGCAGCGGGAAGATTGCGTGTCTTTAGTTCATGCAACCACATTTGCAACAGCAGACTTACAGCAGCAGCCTATATCCAGCAGGATCGCGCCCTGACGCTCTCTTCCGAGCTTCAGGAGTCGATCGTATCCCGGGATCCGGGGGATGCGGAAGCTGTCGGTGCAACATCGTTAGGTCAACATGCCTTGCCTTTGTCGTCACAAAGTGCAGTCGACCTACTATAGGAAGGCAAAGATGACGATGCAGCCATATGGAAACAGCTGCAGATCATCGTCAGCCCGAGAGCTCCCGAGCGGCGTAACAGAGTAGAGAGTACGTGCCTTATGAGCCTCGGTCTGAACCTTGATGATGTGTCTCTTGAGCTCTTCCTCGTCCTGTATCCCTGTCTGGGACTTCCAGAACTCGAGCTCTCGAGGAGTGTCAACATTGAGAGGGTACAGCTGCTCGTTGAGCGGGTAGGCCTCGGGGTCGCGCTTCTCCGAGCCAAACGTGTTCTGTGTTGTCTCCATCGCAAATATTCCTAGCGATATGAGGTGTGAGCGTGCCAGAGTGAGTTGTGTGGGCATATGCAAGGAAGCATGAGCCATACTTATACTCCCGGTGCTGACTCGGAGCAGCTCCGAGTGACTTCAGATCCGGCGACAGCGCTCCGTATTCGACAGAAGATTTGACAGCGACGCAGTAAAGTCGGCAGTCCGGATGCAGTGGTTATCCATACGTCTGCTTGTGCACCCAGTCGATCGCGCTCGACATATCCGGGCAACTGCAGTAGTAGTGAGCGTTCCGACTGTGACGTGTCATGATCAGTACTATCCGGTCAGTCTCACGGCTATCAGTACACTCTGGCACAGGCTGGTCGGCGTCGAGTTCGTTGGACACGGTTGAATTCGCATCGAAGTCGTCAGAACGAGCGTGGTGAGAGTGTTCCTGAGGGCCACTGGCTCGGAAGATATAGAGGCCATCAGCCCCCATTGCGGCGTTGACTGGCACTATACAGAAGAACAAGACAATTCATTGCAGCGAAGAGCCGAGATCATAAACTACTGGGGAACGGTACGAAACACATATATTAACACAACACATGAAGGAGAACTTGGAAATAAAAACACACATACGACTACCGTACCTCTCCCTGTCCAGGGCTTGGAGGAACGGGGGCATCGAACCCGAGACCTCCTCCCGCTGCAGCTCCCTGAGGACCTGCTGGAACCGCAACGTCCACCAACCGCGCTCCTCGCGCTCGCCATCCGCGGCATCGCGCCGCTGGCCCTTCGCCGCCTCGTCAAATTGGATCGAGGGACTCTTTGGGAGCGGCAGACCAGACGAGAGGATGCCAACGAGCGACTGCCGGGTGTCGATCTCGAGGTCTTCCATCATGCTCCCAGGGAGCGCCGGGAAGGAGAGCGAGCGTACAGTGTGCTGCTGACATTTGCGGAATGCGCTGAGGAGCTGCTCGTGCGCATCGCTGTCGCTCTGGGAAGGGAGCGCGAGGGTGACTGTAATAACCGACGTGTCTTCGCCGATGAGGCCGCTGTCGAGGTATTGTGGGCCGATGGGGATGAGGTCCAGAGTTAACGTGCCGTCGGCTACCCCAATAGGCAGAATCAGCATCAGCTCCGAGCATCCGAAAGAGATTTGTGCACCACTCACTTCCTGAAGAGAGGGCGAGGACCCTGGACAGTCCCGTGCCTTCCATGAGGTAACATCTTTGCTCTGCGTCTTGCGCACCATTGTCACCGGGCTTCGGGATAGCAAGCACAACGACATCCGTGAAAACCATGACGTTGAGCGTCCGGCTGCTCTGGTCCCTGCTACGGTCTCCGTATTCCTCCCTAGGATCGCGGGCTCCGTGGGCCTTGAGGGCTTTCTTGGCAGCGGAACTGGGGACGTAGCCAGCAAAACGGTCGGACTTGGGTGTGGCCAGCACAGAAGCACTAGACGAAGAGGTAGTCGTATCGCAGGTCCGGACAGAGAGCGTTGAGGAGGCCGATGAACAGAGAGACCCAGAGCGCGACCGACGAGCGTCCCAATCCCGGACCGCGGTGACAAGTCTGGACATCCGTTGAGCGGGCTGATATCGCAAGCTACCCATATTCGGAGTCCGAGGTGTGCGAAGAGAAGGCTGCGTTGCAGAGGTGTCGTGTATCGCCGGTGCGGGCACAGCTGGAGGATCCGCGGTGACATTCGATTGGACGAGTGCGCCATACCAGAGCAGGCGACGAGCTCTTCGAGCTAACGGGACGTTGTTGGACAGCCCGTCGATCCGGGAAGCGAGGTCTTTGATGAAGTCGTATTCCTCCTCGCGAGCCTTGACTTCTTCTATCACGCGCAGAGCCATGCGGGTGGCGTAGAACAGTGACAGCGCCGCAAGATGGTCGGGATGCTCCTTCGGCGTAAGCTTACAGAGCCGCTATCCACAATCCTGGTGAGCAACTGCACTACAAACGGCGGGTGCGGACGTACCTGATAGCACTCAAGATGCTTGTGCAGCCTTACAACAGGCTCCTCGAGGAGCTTGTCCAAGGCCCACTCGCCATCGACCCGCTCGCGCTCGCGCATCCGGAGGTACTCGCCGAGTTCCCCGCGGTCCTTCTCTGCATGCCACCTCAGAATCTCCCTGACGCTCTCCAGCTTGACGAGATACGGCATGTAGATCTCCAGTTGGGGCACGAACGCTCGCAAACTTCCACCGATCTTCGAGACGATGGCGCCCGTCTTCCACACAGCGACCACCCCGGCGAGCGCACGAACGATAGCCACGTGGAGGTTGACGATGTCTTCGAGCCAGTCGAAGAGCCTAGCGACGTCCGCGGGGAGACCAGGGAGCCAAGTGCGAGAGTCGCGCGCGCGCAGGGGCAGGAAGAAAGTGCGGATGACGTGGCGCGCGGAGTGGACGAACGTCTTTTCAGAGTTGTAGAGATCATAGATGAGCTCTTGACGTTCCATCTCCATCGGCCCGTAGCACTTGCTGAGTGACCGATATGCGTCGCGAGACAGACTGTGTCGCCAAGATCCAGGAGTCTCGGTCTCAGGACGTTGAGGGGCCGGAGTTGCTGAACGTTGCATAGCGGGACTGCGGACCGGGCTGGCAGGTTCGTCATAGACCGATTGGGCACTGGCACTGGAACTAGATGCAAGCGAGACAGAGTCAAGTGAACGTCGCCTAGCACGACCGTAGGAAGCAGCACCGTTAGAAGACTGAGGCGCGGGCGACCTGGACATAGAGCGAGAATGAGGGCGAGACTGAGATTGCGACTGAGACTGAGAGCGCAAGCGAGACTGAGGTCGAGAAGAGGACTTGGTATCAGCAGGTACCCAAGGAGCGGATTCAGCCTGGGGTGTCTTGTCTTGATCGTCGTCATACGGAGGGGCTCGCCGTGTCTCTTGTCTGGAGCTCCTTGACTTGACGGTAGAGGACGCCAGAGTCTCGAACAAGGCAGCTGCCCCACTGCTGAGTTCCTTGCTGAATCGCTGTTCCTCCCATGCACTGTCGGCAACGGACAGGTCGCTATCTGCGCGAGGAAGTCCGGGACGGGTGGACATGGCGCTTCCAATGCGAGAGAGTGGTGGTCTGATAGATTCCTGCTCGTCAGGAGTAACGTTACTGCCGGGGTAAGACAAGGACTCCGGGATGCCAAAGGCTAGACGCTCTCTCGCCCCAAGATCTTCGGGCTGACGGGGAGTGTGGTTGGGAGACCTTGCAGCGCGATCCATGCGAGTCGGGGCGGCCGGTAACTCTGGTTGACTAGCCGGCGTCTCGGTAGACTGTGCGGTCCCAGCAGACATGGACTTGCTCCTGGAACGCTGTGATCTTCTGTCTTCAGGCGAACGGCGAGAGTCGTAGGCTCGAGATCGAGAACGCGGAGCAGGCGGTGGAGTATCGGGTAACGGAGACGCAGATCGAGAAGGTGTTTTCCTCGTAGGAGATCCTGAGCGAAGAGACACTGGCGCAGACATTGGAGACACAGACCGACGGAGCGAACCAGCGGAGGGCACCTGGGGAGGCCGCTCTTCACCCCGGATATCTTCACCATGCGCGTTGTGTGATCCAAGGCCCGTGGGTGGTCTATTCCACGGCACGCGGCTTTGTCTAAGAGAAGCTTTCGAACGGTCAGTTGTCCTTCCGCTATGGACGTCTTGAGGTGGTTGTCGCGAGCGGTCCTGTTCTTGCCGGTTGTCGTACCGAGGCGCTTGCATCCGCTGGTCGTCTTGAACATCCTCATCGGAGTGGGTGGACTCCTGGTCCCACTGAGATGCAGGGCTGTACTGACTCGCCTGTGATACTCGAGAGCCCGGGCGCAGGGATGGAGAGCGGGATCGTCGGCTATCTTCGTCCTGGAAGTCGCGCGAATCGCCGACCGCAAGACCATGCACGCTGAAGTCGACGGTAGCCTCGCTGCGTGCCACACTACTCCTCGCACCAGCACCAGATGTCCTGCGGTAGTCCCGCTGCAGTCCATCCACAAGCCCAAGAAGCGCTTCCTCCCGCCGGCGCCCGCGCTCGGAGTCGATGGGATGGGAAGAACGAGGTGAGTGCATTCGCCGAGGAGATGGGTCGTCGTCATAGACACTCTCGTCATCCTCTCCCGATTCTGGTGCGAGCACGGGCTCCTCCGCTAGAAGAGAGTGATCAGAGAGCTCGTCGTCGTACACGCTCTCATCATCCCGCTGCACAGCGTTTTTCTCTCCTCTTCCGAGGTCGATGCCGTTGACTTTGAATCCCAAGCCGACAGTGTTGCTCTTGTGTCCGCGAGAGATCGGAGGATCTCGAAAGGATGGGGCCGAGGATTGGCGTGAGGGAGAACGAGCACGGAAGTCGGGTCGAGGCACCGCAGGAGCGTTCAAAGGATTGATCCACTGTGACCGACGGTTCCGGTTCTTCGTGCTATGGTCGCTCTCTGAGGAACTCGGCACAATGACAGCGTTTGTAACCACAAGGCGACCTGGAGAATGCTTCAGACTGACTCGTCGCTCCAATTCCGAGCCACTGTCGCTAGGCGGCAGGTTTGTGGATCGCGGCTTAGGGCGGGGCAATGAGCTCTGTGGTAGAGGGGATACGGACGGACGGCTGGGTTGGGGAGTCGCGAACATGGCTGATCTGCGAGGAGGCTGCGGTGTGCCAGGATTCGATCTGGACTTCGCTTCAGTCTTAAGCCGGGGAAGGGATGTGATCGCTTTCAACGCTGATCTAGACGGGTTGGAAGGTGGTATCTTGGTGGATCGAGCATGATCGCGCGACAAGTGGGCCTCTGACTACACAGAAGTCAGCTCAGAAGTAGCCTCGCAGTATACGTGAGACATACACCAGTTTCTGAGCCAGACAGGAACTCGTGACTGGACTCCGACTCTTGGAAGCGGGTGTTGCGCGCTCTTTGGGAAGATGCAGGAGAAGCGGATGTAACGTTAGCGGCAGCACGACAACCTGGTGACTTTAAGGCGGGCTTGGGGGCGGGTAGGCTCATGGGATTGAAGCGCGGGATGCCTGTGGAGGGTACAGAGTCC
Source organism: Cerioporus squamosus (assembly GCA_022592435.1). Classification (NCBI taxonomy): domain Eukaryota; kingdom Fungi; phylum Basidiomycota; class Agaricomycetes; order Polyporales; family Polyporaceae; genus Cerioporus; species Cerioporus squamosus. The sequence continues at coordinate 116,938 of JABYQS010000075.1, forward strand.
CAGTGACCTTGTGTCTTCGGGGCTAGTGAAGAGCTCGCTGAGGGCGAAGAACCTATCTCGTCTCGTCTGCGTCGAGACCGGGTGAAACGTCCGTCGTGCGTCTCGATCTGCTCTGCGGTATCTGGCTTGAGTGAGGGAGGTTGCGTCATGCGGTCCACGGTGTCCCGGAGGGATGGAAGAAGTTGAGTCTCCAGAAGCGGGATATTCCCCAGTTGGCTCTTGCGCTTTTCTCGAGGATCTTGCTCTTGATAGACCATAGGCTCTTGACTAGCGGATACAGCAGGCGAACGCTTACCAGGAGCCCTTCCCATCAACCGCCCCACCGCTCCGAAGTGAGATCCCGCAGACTCTCCAGACGGTCCCTGCGCAGGGTGTTGCAGAGTATTCGGAAGAGGCGGTTGGGTATATTCATGGCTTCTGTAGTCCAGTCCGGCAGCGGCAGCGTAATGCGAAGGCGGGAGGAAGGTTGGCGGGCGAGTATACTGAGATAGCACGCTCGGGCTCGTGGGTGCTGGGGAACGCGACTTTGACCGTGCATGGGAGAGTACAAAATGCATCGGAGCAGAGCCCTCAAAACCTTCCTAACGTTCGTTGGTAAGATCCACTCCAGCGGGCCAGCGAGGGATGCAACAACGTGAAGGTCGACGAGGAGGAAAGAGGAACGAAGTTGTACTCGACAATGTTAGCGCTCGAGCTACTGTGTAACTCCGTGAGAATTCTGACTGTCCTGATAAGGTATCCTAAACGCCCGCATGCAGAACATCGTCGCGTTGGTTATTAATTGGCTCTGCCTGCAAGCAATATATAAAGTACACGTTCTGTCATTAGATGGTTAGGAAAATGTACGCTCTTTCTCAGACGGACCCTGTATCCTACCCTAAGAGTAAGTACCAACATTCGGAGATAGTGTTTACAAACCCCGATCGCCTGCGGCTGCTGAGCTCAAGAAGAAAGGGTGGTTACAGCACGAGGATATGAGTGTATCTATCGGCCGTGAGCCTACTAGTACTACACTTCCGCTCACTTGCCCGCGGGTTTAGCCACCAATCAAGGTCATCGAGCGTCCGGTGATCGAGGTTATACTTCAAACTCAGCTTGGCGGAGCTGAGTCGCGTCTGACAGGCCGCTGATCGCATTCCGGCCATACTGTGACTTTCACGTCGAGTTCTCTTGCACCAAGCCGAGGACAGGCCAGACGCTGCCACTGTGGCTTGCTCTTGCACAGTGCTGAGCAACAGGCAGGATACTTCGGTGCGTTGTGTTCTTCGGACGCGGTCGGAATAATCACGGTAACCAGCGGCAAGCTGGTTCTTATCTAGGCGGACCAGGGCGAACCTGGCACCGAAGCGAAGTGATAGCGTCAGTGCTCGTCCCAGATATCTCCCACAGGTTGTCTTCTGCTCTCGCGCTCACGACACTCGATGCTTTGCGAAACCCTGTACTAATGTCGCGCCATCCTGCAGGAGATTCGCCTGGGGAGGGCGCTAAGTCACCCATGGCAGTCCAACATGCAGAAGGAGGGTCGCCCAGCATTCGCGATATGGAAGCGTATTTGCGACTGCAGAGTGGGTCGCCACCCGCTCGCGCTGGGTACTCAACTTCAATGCGCTTCCCTGAATTGCACGTTTGCTGATGCGTTCTGGCGGTCACGTACAGGCTTTTGCAACCGAGAAGCTACGTCTCGTCTAGCTCTCGGTCCTCTCGACCCAGCCATGTGCCTCTTGCCCTCCACTCGCAAGACGACATCCGCGACAACACCATGGAGATCTCGAGTCGGCCACTGCGCACGCCGTCGCAGCACTCCTCGCACTCTCAGGAGGCCTTCATTTTCCCGGACATCAGCTCCACGCCGTCCGACCCACACGAGGCTGCAGCGCCGCCGACCGCCGCGTCCTCGGTGTTGTCGTTCAAGCCTGCGGACGACGTCAGTGACCTCGAGGCCTCCACGTCGACGCTCTCCACCGAGCAGTCTGGCGCGATGACCCCGCGTGCACACGCGGGCACCTCTCAGCCGTCTGCGTTGTCCCTCTTGCTCGCCCGTCACGACGAGCGGTCTCGCTCGGAGCCCGTCTCTCCCATACCCAGCGAATCCAACGTCCCGACTCCCACCGCCGAACGTCCGGATATGATGCACAGGTCCCTGTCGGTCATCCGCGAACAGCCAAGTAGGTCAGTTACGTCTGAAGGATCGTCACGTGGGCGCGAGGCCGCCGACGCGGAGTCTTCGAACGAGAGCGTGCCGCTACTTTCCGACCTCGAGGCGAACCACCGGACATATCATGCGAACGGCGATTCTCGCTCGGAGGCCGTTGGGAAGCGCAGCACGAGGGGAGCTGTGAAGGACGTTGCTTCGCGGGTGGCGAGGGGTGCCGGCCCACTTGCGACTACAGCGCTGAGGTCCTTGCCGGCGGTGATCCTTGGCACGTTGCTCAACATCCTGGATGGCATCTCTTGTACGTCAAGTCTTTTGACTATTGGAGCCCCTCACTGACAAACGTTGGAGACGGCATGATCATCTTCCCCGCGGCCGGGGTTTTCACTAACCTTGGAGGGACAGGGGTTTCGATGTTCTTTGTCTCGTGAGTTCCTCACCGATCCGAGCCGACTCCCGAGTGCTAGCTCACAAGCGGTGAAGGGCAATCGTCTGCCAGCTTATCTATTCCGCCGGTGCAAGTGGGTTTGCAGGCGCGAACGGGAGCATGATGATTGAGGTGGTGGTAAGCACCAGCCTCTATTGCCCGTTAACCTTTTGCCTTTGCTCACGGGTCTCACGAAGCCTTTCTTCCACCTCATCGCCAACGGCATCGCGGACGAGATTGGTGAAGACGACGTGCACGCGATCCTCGCTACCACCATGGTAGCCTTCGCGTTCTCTTCCATTCTCACTGGTCAGTCATGTTGGGTCCCACGTGGGAGGTGAGCTGACGAACCGCCTGACAGGGTTGACCTTCTTCCTATTGGGAGCGCTGCGGTTAGGTACGCTGATCGGGTTCTTCCCCCGCCATATCCTCGTCGGGTGAGTAGGTCTGGCCGATGTGCTGCGACATTCTTTGAGTATGACTCCGTCCTAGCTGTATCGGTGGCGTTGGAGTCTTCCTGGTGATCACTGGGTAAGGACTATTTGCCCCTCCGAAGTTACCCGCCTCACGAACATGACGCAGCTTGACGGTGAGCACGAGGATGTCGGACGACGACTTCTCGCTGTCGTTGGAGACGTTCAAGTTTTTCGTCCTCAACGCTCGGAACCTTGCATTATGGCTGCCTGCCTTCGGTCTTGCGGTGCTGCTCCGTGTCATCACACACAAGTGGGATCACCAGCTGATTTTCCCTATATGTAAGGCCAATATGCCCTTGCACATCGGACGGTTATTGACATCTCATCTCGTAGACTTCTGTATCATTCCCGCAGTGTTCTATGTCGTCGTCGCGGCCGCCCGCCTCAATCTTGGTGACCTGCGCAACTCTGGATGGCTGTTCGATATGGGAGCTTCCAGCGAACCGTGGTACCACTTCTATTCGTTGTTTGGTAAGTGCGCCATGGGACTCAAGGACAGCCGAGGTCTTACCATTGTTCCAGACTTCCGTGCGGTCAACTGGGGAGCGTTGGGCGCAACCATGCCGACTCAGTTTGCTCTGTGCGTAAACAGAGAGATTGTTGCGGAGGAAGCTCACGTTTGGCTCCTTGCAGGTTGTTCTTCAACATACTCCATCCGCCTCTCAATGTCCCCGCATTATGTAGGTGCACCTATGCGACTACCCAGAATGCTAGCACGCTGACATGCCCCCCCGCCCCGTATAGCTGTATCGTTGAACCACGATGTCGACACAGACAAGGAGCTGGTAGCCCACGGCTACTCTAACCTAGTGGCTGGTCTGATCGGCACTGTGTGAGTTGTCCCGCGCATACCATCCATCGCCTCTTCCTGACATGCCTATTCCTAGGCCCAACTATCTTGTTTATGTGAACACCCTATTGTAAGTGGTGTCACCCATCAATACTTCATCTTGAAGCTGAAGGGTTATGTGCCAGGTTTTACCGTGTCGGCGGGGATACACGCATCTCCGGATTTATGCTCGCGGGCACCACCACGATCCTCCTGCTGGTTGGAACTGGCCCAATCGCGTATATCCGTACGTTCTCCTTGCGGTCTGGGTTCTGCCAGAGTGTTCACAGATAGTTACCAGCGGTGATGGTGGTCGGCGCCCTCATCTTCGTCCTCGGAATCGACCTCGTCAAGGAGGCCCTCTGGGACACGAGACATCGCGTTAGCAGGATGGAGTATATCACCATCGCCAGCATCATGGTCGTCATGACCGTATGGGACTTCGTGATGGGTGTGCTCTTCGGCATCATCGTCAGCTGTACGTCGAGTCTTCGCATTCTAGGCCCCTAGAAACTGACAGGGTCCCGCCGTTCCGCAGGCGTCTTCTTTGTCGTTCAGAGCTCGCAGCGCCGGAGCATCCGTGCGCTCTACAGCGGCGACAGCGTCATGTCCACCGTCCGCCGTCCGGGAGCGCACCGGGCGTACCTTCGCGAGGTCTCAAAACAGACGACGATCCTCCGCCTCCAGGGCTTCATGTTCTTCGGCACCATCACACATGTCGAGGAAGCCATCCGACAGTTACTCGACGAGAATGCGTGGCAGCGTACTCCCATACGCTTCCTCATTGTCGACCTTGCCCTTGTGGCGGGAGTCGACATGAGCGCTGCGGAAGCGTTCATGCGCGTGCAGCGTCTTCTGTCAAGCAAGAAGGTTGTCATGGTTCTGTGTGGGTTTACAACTGAAAGCCCCGTTGGCCATGCTCTCCGGAACGTGGGTCTGTTAGACCTCAACGGTGTAGAGCTGTTCGCGACATTCAACGATGCTATGGAGTGTACGCATAACCGTCCTTGCTCACCCTGTCGAGACTAACGAACGCTCATTATAGGGACCGAAAACATCTATCTGAGAGCGTGGTTCACCGCGCAGAAGACGGAAGTTCTCCCAGTCAGTGAGTAGAATGCAGACTGTGCGCCGTCGCAATTATCGCTCACATCTTCATAGCACTGCCGGGTCGCCAAGATGATGTTATACCGTTCCATGGCTCAGTTGTGGATAGCCCGCGGAGAGCCGCTCTCGTGAGTGCAGGCTGGCGCACAATTGCTCGAGGTGAGCTCTCTTCTCTTTGCTAGAGATCGGAAGCCGCTCACCTTGCGATCCCCCAGACCACTCTCCACCCGACGACCAGATGGCTCCAGAACCCTACCACACCCTCGTTCGCGCGTTCTCTCCGTATGCATCTATCGACCGGGAGACCTACGCACCCTTGATCCCATACCTCACACGCATGCCCGTCCCCGAAGGGACTATTCTCTGGAAGCAAAACGAGCCGCCCGATGGCCTGTACATCGTGGAGTCTGGCATCCTGCGCGCGACGTACCGCTTCGCAGAACCGACACCGCCCATGGTGGAGTCCATGGTCCCCGGCACGATTGCGGGCGAACTGTCGGCGTTGGCCGGTCTCGAGCGGAACGCAACGTGTGTGGTGGAGCGTGCGGCGGTGTTGTGGAAGCTGACGACGGAGAGCCTGGCGAGACTGGAGGAAGAGCACCCAGAACTCGCGCGGGACTTCACGCGCTTGATCTTGAAGGGTGAGTGTCGGACTGTCACACCTGTCGTCCCCTTCTTTCTCCACCGTCGTGAGGCTGACTCCGCCCCATCTGACAGTTGCGAAGTTGGATTATGATATCCTCATCACGGCGCTGGCCACAAGGCAATAAATCCACTGCTATGAACCAACAATGAACCGACAGCATGGACTCAAGACTTGCTATCTATCCGCATCTTTTCAACCCATTAAGTACGGGAATCACATTCCTTCAATTGCAGTTGTATCATTAGACCTAGACGTTCTCGCGATACCCTTCTTTGCTTCGGTGCTACAGCGCACACACGTATAGCTGTTGCAAAAGTAGTGATACTCATACTGACTTGCCAATCTTCCTCGCATGTAACCGGCCCTTCGTATGGAATACTGCGAATCGATGTGTGAAGCCCTCGGATCTGTTGCTATCTGCCGTTCAACCTCAACCACCTAGACCAAGCGGAGTATGCAGGCCGTCCCTGGAACGCTGATTGAGACTTCTGGAGTGATATCATGTGCAGGCTGCGATCTGGTCAGGCGGTGTGCCACAGAAGTTGGCTGTTCGAGACAACGGACCTGATGCACGCTTTAACCTTCTAGCACCGACTCCACATGTAACCCCCATAGCCTGGGACAGCAAAGACAGCGGGTGATCACAGCAAGTACTCTCGAATGGGGCTGGAAATATCCTAGCTCTTGCTGCACGATGTGTGCAGTGGCGACCGTGATCAGCACATTCGTCGCCGCTGGCCTCGACGACGAATCAGATCTCTCGAAGAACTCAGGAACATCCAAAGCAACACTCATGACCATGATGCAACAACCTTCTTCCCGGCCTCTCTACCGATGTGCTGCTCATGCACGATGCCCCGACACCGCATCGCGGGACCTTCTCGCGCGTCACGCACGAATGCATGTGCAGAGCCGCCATATGGCCGGTCACATAGACCGTACCGGCTAACGATGACGCACCCCACCTTCACTTGCAGGCGCAAAGAGGTAGCCCACAGCATTCCTGCCTGCGGTTTATAAGACGCACCTCGCGGTACCGGTGGAGCTCGAGGTTGCCGTCCTCTTCTGCACCCCACTACGCTGATCGCTTGCGCTCCCCGTGTCGCCCTTTGAGATGCTGTTTAGTTTCAAGAAGCTCGCTTCGCTGGCCTCCTTGGTCACCGTGCTGTCGGCGTTCAGCGCAGACTACACGGCCGTTGCGTCCCCTCTGCAGGCCCGCGCTCAGTGTGCTGCAACACTCAGCACAGCTGCCGTACGCGCGCATCCTTCGAGGAGTTGCTCGCTCACCTAATGGGTTCGTCCTCTTCAGAGCGTCGCCAACCGCCTGCAGAGCGGCTACTGGAACGGGAGCGGATGGGGCATCCTCTGGACCGACGCTGTGGGTGCCGTGCATGACGATGTTGAGTAGCCGGATGCTGATGGACGGTGCGGTGGAGCAGAACACGATCGAGGATCTGTACAACCTCATGTTGGCCGACGGCTCGTCGACGTTCGATGTTGCCGACAGCACGCACATCGGACAGCTCGCGCTGCAGCAGGACCGGAACGCGTGGATCTCCGCGCTTGGGGGAAGCAACGACGATGCCGGCGTGAGTTTCCGTCGTCGCTGGACCGTCGCGGAGAGATACTGATAGCGTGTGTGGTTGCGTGCAGTGGATCGTCTCCGCTTTGTGGAAGGTGGGCGACTACAGGGCGAACCGTGGGCAGAACTCGGCTCCATACTTTGTAGGTGGCGTGCGCACCTTGCAGCGCAACTGTTCTTGACGACGTCTTGTACAGAATTCCGCCTCAATCATCTATGACTTGATCGCCGCGGAGTGGGACGACTCTGTGTGCGGTGGTGGCGGTGAGCATCCTCCGTATAGTGACGAGAAAGGACTACTGACGCAGTTATAGTATGGTGGTCGAGCGCGCACAACTACAAGAACGCCATCACGAACGAGCTGTTCTTGTACACTTCCGCTATGGGGTACCTCCGTTTCGGTGACGCGAAGTATCTCACCAACGCACAGAAGGTATGTCCGCGCTCATGCTCGGTACTTGGTGCTGATTCGGGGTTCTGCAGACGTGGAATTGGCGTAAGCTTCAAAGTCACATCCGCCGCGTTTCTTGACTCACCTGGCTGACAGTGAAGAACTCCGGCATGCGAAACTCCGACGGTCTTTGGAATGACGGGTGCGTCCTGATGTGTGGTGGAAGGGCCCGAGGCTGACAGCGTAATTTCCAGGTTGACGTCTTCCTGCGCGAACAACGGGCAGACAACCTGGACGTACAACCAGGGTGTCATCGCCTCCGGGCTTGCAGCGCTCGCAAAGGCGACTGGGGACTCCTCCCTCATCGCGGAGGCCGAGATCACTCTCGACGCCGCGATCAAATTGAAGACGGTAAACAACATCCTCAAGGAGACATGCGATAGCGCCACGCCGACGTCGTCGTGCAACAATGACCAGGCGATGTTCAAGGGTCTCTGGATGAAACACCTCCAGTTCTACCTGGATAACGCTCCCGACCGCGCGTCCAAGTACGCGAGCTTCATCGGCGCGCAGGAGAGCGCTGTCGTACACTATGCAACTGGTTCCAACTGGACAGTTGGAAATGTGTGGTACGCGCCTAGCCAGGGTGGCTCGTTGTTCACCGCCCAGACACAGGTAAGATACTCACGGATGCAGGTTATGCTGGCGGCTGAACAGAATGTTGCAGACCGCGGGCCTCGCCGCACATGTCTGTGCTGCGAAGTATGGACCATGCTAGGAGCCGGGTGGCAAAGTTGGAATACCATCGTGCTGGCTGGGATCAAAGCCGTGTTATGTTGTACAGATACATCTATCCAGTTCGCGGTGAGATTCGCTGCTATTCGAGGAGAATGTTTTAGCGCACCGGACATGAATAACCAGGGCCACGCCTCTAGACCGCATCGTTCTCCACCAACTTCCCACAAACGATGTACTTGCTCGAGAAGTGCTCCATCCAGCCTGTGCAGGGTGTATGAGCACATGGGTTCATAGAACGTGCGGAGAGGCGACTTACCCTTCATGTTCTCGCTGGGCAAGCGTTCGTCATGTCAGTATATGCGCTCCGTATCATGTCAGGGACATACATCTCCTCCGGGGTAAGATCCTCGAGCTTGTCCAGGGGTTGATCAATGGGCGTGAGCATCTCTGCGAGACCAGTCAATCCCCCCATAGCAATGTGACGAGTCAACGAGCGTCATACCTTCGTCGAACGACTGCTTCGCCATGCCGCGCGACGCGTCACGGCCAGCAAAGTTGGCATACATGCCCTCTTTGTCGAGGTCAGCGCATGTACAGAACGCCTGCAACAGCACTCACCAGGGCCGTAGAAGTTTCTACCCGCCGTCACGTCGTACACAACACCCTTGATTGCCAACAGAATACGCTTCCCATCTTTCCCATCGAATGGTTCCAGGGTCTTCGGGGTGTACGTCTGGTAGAGCAGGGTCGGAGGGTGCGACTTGGGCATCCATGTATACCCGTTCTTGAACTCGTTCGGGACGCTCTGAGGAACGGAGTTTGAGGGGAAGATAATCCTCTGGATTGAGTAGAGGATGTAGAGCAGCAGCGCGGTGTTCACGGGCGTACCGAGGTCGAAGGCCATGGTGTCGGAGACTCGGAGTAGTCGCTAGCGGCAAATTTGACCGGGCTGATGTCTGCTAAGGCTCGTCGACGCCGTGGTCAAAGCCAGGAAGGGCGTTCTTGCTGATGTCGGCGGCGTCTGGGGCAGCGTGGGGAACGTCATAGACATCGCAGACAAGCGAGCGCGTGCGGGCCGTGGGCGTCGTCTCCGACCACCATCTCCAGCGATCTCCCTGGTCACGATGCCCCTGGTCATATACCTCCGAACATATTCCCCAAGGCACACGGTCCGCTGCGACAACGAAGCGTTCAAAATGCCATCATGACGAGCAGAAGACTAGCGACGAGCAGCATTTCTCCCCAATCTCGCTGTATGCACGGAGATGAGGGTCCACGGCACTCTTGGAACGCTCCTACTCCTCTCGCGTTGGGTGTATGCGGCTAGTCTGACCGTGTTGGACGTCACAACTCTCGGGGAGGACCCACAGACAATCAATCACCTCAATGGTGAAGCATTCCAGCAAGATGCGCTTGTAACATTCAATGGTGAGCAGCGAGCAACCTAGCAGACGCGGTGTGAGTGCTCATAACACTCGTTCAGGATACCAGTATGCTGCGTACTACATCTCCGATGCGTCGAACACGTCAGTAAGGCACCCAACGCTCGCGCGGAGAGCTCTGGACGGCACGAACAAGCGTTGGGAGTCATTCTCGTTTACGGACTACAACCAGACGGAGGATGATGGGCATGACGTGTGCGTTTTGTCTTCGCATATCCGCGCTGTCCCTTTGGCTGAGTGTTGGTAGTATCTCACTCGGGATCTCGCATGGCGACGGCACTCTGCACATCGGCTTCGACCAGCACGACAACGACCTGAACTACCGTGTTTCTCAGGCTGGTGTTGCTACGAACCCCAATCAAGTAGACTGGACTTCTGATCTCTTTGGTTCCGTGCTGGTACGTCCCAACGCTTATGTCCACCCAGTCATTATCGTGCTCAGACCGTACCTCAGGACCAACTACCGGGTACAGAGCAGCTCGATAAGTCCGTATACTTCGTCAACGTTACCTACCCGCGGTTCCTGTCGATCCCGGATGCTGCCAAGTCCAACGATGGCGCAGACCTCCTCCTTGAGTTGCGTGTTGGACGATCCGGTCTTGGAGATGACTGGCTCTACAAGTACGCCCCGAATAAGGGGTGGTCTCAGATCGGCAGATACCTCGAAGGCGTCAACAGTGAGTACTGCAATCATTTGTCTACCGGGTATGTTTATGCTGATCATCGCACAGACAATGCCTACATCAATGGTATTGACTTCGATAATAGAGGTAACCTCTTGACAAGTTGGACCTACCGTGACTACGTGAACGACACTGGCCAGAATGTTGCCGTCCAAGCGGGACCAAATGGCCCGGAGAACGTTCGTCTGCATTCTCGATCGCGGCTATGCCTTCACTGATACCATTAATACAGAATCACGACCTAAACTTCGCGTACAGCACGGATCTGGGCGAGACTTGGCTGAACAACTGGAACCAGACCATAGCAAATATGACCGCACAGGATCCCATCCTTCCGTCCTCGGCTGGCATAGTCATCTTCGGCATTCCGAAGTATGGGTAAGTAACCTGCCCCCTGGCGCATCGGACACGCGACTCATGAGCCTCGCAGAGGCATACTGAACCAGGAGGCCCAAACAGTGGACAGCGAAGGCCGCCTGCACATTCTCAACCGCGAGAACACGACCGGCACCGAGCGCTGGTACCACTACTGGCGCAGCACGACCGCGCACTGGACGCGCACCCCGCTGCCGCTCGCCCCAGATCTGCAGAGCGCAAACAACATCACCGGCACCCCGACCGTCATCGGCAAGCGCGGCAAGGTCGTCGCCCCGCCGCAGTCGCCGCACCACTCTGTCCTGCTCTTCCTGCCGTCGAACGCAGAGAACTCGACCGCGCTCAGCATCCTGCGCAGCACTGCTGCGGGCCACTTCCGCGACTGGGAGACGGTGTGGGAAGCCCCGAGCGGGTGCGGCTGGGAGCCGCTCTTCGACCGGTATCGGCTGGACTCGAGCAGCGGTGGCGATGGTGTCCTCAGTTTGTTCATGGTGAATGGCACGGCGATCCAGGTTGTGGATTTCGATCTTACCGATGTATGAACCATGAAGCTCGCCGCAAGCAGAGCCAGCGGGCGGATAGCGGTGTTGTGGTTGCATGCGCGTGTTTTGTTGTTAACCGATCGTCTGCGTTATATGATGTGACGTGTCCGTACGCGTAAGTCCGTAGAGTGATCGTATGGAGTGTCAACCGGAACGACTTCGAGGTCCGTGAAGTTAAGTATCAAGTAATGACTTGTGAGAAGAATGCGAGGATGTCTGAAATGAAGTGAATGGGGGGTGAAAGGTACGTAAAGATGTCTTGAAGGAGTGTAAGGGAGGTCAAAGGCGACGTGAAGGTGAACACAAAACTCTGACGTTCAGGTCGGTGCTACTTCAGTTGAGGAGGAAGGTAACATCGCTATCCTTGAACTCGGTGATGTTGTGCCTGCTCATGACGCGTCAGTCCCACCTCGAAGAGCAGTACGCAGAGACTCGTCCGTACTTGTTGCGGAGGTGGTGGGCCACCTCCATCCAGGGCTCATCCGCGCTCACCGCGATTTGCGACAGACTCCTCCTACGACCGCGAAGGGTACCTTTGTGCAGAAAGACCCTGCCGTCAGTAATGACCTTCCTGCAGCGGGTGCAGTGGACAGTGCGGTCAGAGGCCCGGGACTGCAGGCGGTGTGCGATCGCCACTGCTGTGGCATCGTCGGGGCGCTGGTACTGCGCAACGTCGGCTTGGGTCTGCACGACCGTGAGGCAGCCTGGCAAGTGGTTGTCTGCCATCTTGCGGCGGTCCTCGTTCCATAGATCCCTTGACGCGCCCAAAAGTCAGCGATGACAATCGGGTACACTTGCGAGCTTATGAACTGTCATGCTTACTTGTAGTCGGGAAACATGCTGTACGTCCACTTGACCTCCTTGACGCAATGCGCGAGCTGAGAGACGTCGTTGTCAGTCCACTGACTATCACTCGATTATGAAGCACCCCTCACCAGATCTGCCCAGGTGTACCTATGAAGCAGAGAGATCTTGCACGGGCAGTACACCAGACCGCGGGCCACCAAGTCGTCCATAGTCTCGAGAGCGATGTCCGTGGAGAGCTGGGATGTCCGGATAAAGCACCAGCTGTCCCGGGACGGCTTGACCATAGTCACGGATCCTCCGTCGCGAGCTTTGGTGGGAGGTGGGACCGTGTTGGGGCTGGAAGCATCCAGGTTGAGCAGGACATCCGGATGGCGCTGCCGCCAGTGGGCCAGTACCCCCTCGAGTGTCAGTTCTGTCACAGTGAAAATGTCCTCCCGGTCCGAGCACAGCATGCACTTGAAGAGCGACGTGGCGTACGAGCCAAGTTGGGCGGCGAAGTTGAGCATGTCGGGCGAGAACTCCTGGTAGTGCTCGACAAGCAGCGCGAAGAGCTTGAACTCGGTGTCCTGCCGGAACTGCATGGCCTCTGCGATCACCTCGGTAGCACGTCCACGGAAAGCTCGCTGCAAGTCCGCCGGGTGAGGGAAGTCGGTCGAGTGGGCGAGCATCGCCATCGTCCGGAGTTGCTTGGCGTGGGCGTGGTTCGGCATGCATCGACGGTCGGCCTCGCTCACGCGGGCAGACGTCATGAGCTTGTCGTACTCGTCGAGCAGGAAGGAAATGCGAGCGGTTACCCGGGCTTCTTCGGCTTCGACCCACCGCCGGCGATGTACCTTTGCCATCATCTGCTGGAGAGTGGGCAGGAGATTCGTCCACTCTGGTTGCGAAAGATATGGTTTGTCTGCGCTCAATGTAGGGATGAAATCAAAATCAGTTACTCACTCTGATCTGTCAACGTCTCGGGTTTGCGCAGCAGCCTCTTCCATTCGTCCGCCTCTGGTTCCGTCGCGGACGGGAAGCTCTGCGTTGCGTAGCCTGTGTTCTGCAACCTGCCGATGATGCTCCACCCTCGGGATTAGCCTGCAATTAAAGCCAACCAGGGTGATGCGACCTACTCCCTCTCTCGGATGTCGGAGAGCTTCACTCTCTCCAACGCCGCTTGCACGGGCACATGAGCTAAAGCCCCGCCGAACTAGAAACTGTCAGAGCAAGGCATACTCGGATGACGGTTCGCACCGACCTCGTTCCACAGATCCACGAACTCCTTCCGACAACCGATGGCAAGCTCCAGTGCACTCCGTCTCGTCTCGCAGTTGCATCGAAGCAGGACGGCGAGCATAGGAAGATAGTCAGCTGCGAAGTGTCTCAGTTCGGCCTTGCTGTACACTTCCACTCGTTTGTTACTGCCGCCTGTGATGCGTGTCAGCAGCAGGAAGAAGATACGTCCGAGGCAACGCACTTGAGACCATGTCGCGCCGTAAGTTCTCGAGCACATCAGGAAGACGGAATCGGGAGTCAGCTTGTAGCTCCGGGTAAGCTGCGATCGCCGCGCCGATATAGTCGGAAGCGTCTTTCTCGTGAACGATGCTATCCAAAAGACGGAACGTCAGTAGCCATGCATGACGGTTGCAATCCGAGCGAAACCTACTTCTCTTCCCAGCAAGGCTTGCACAGTCGCAGGCCAAGTTTGTAGCTCACTTTCCGGGAGTTGGACCGGCCGCAAGCCTGGCATACTTGACATCAGCAACAATGAGGAGATACTGTATGAAGCACTCACGAAGCAAGTATGCCCGAATAGCAACTGACTATAACGAATCGGGCATATGTCCGCAGGGCACGGTGGGAGCGCAGGTACATGCTCTCCTTCGATGGCGACCTTCCATACTCCTCTCTGAGCTTTACTGTCCATCCACGTGTGAAAGGCTTTGCACGAGCGGCGTAAAGAAAGTAGATCCTTCGGATGGAGGTAACCGGCAATCTATGTCTACGTAAGGTTATCTTCGTACTGCACGAGTACGCCGACTTGCCTCGAACAACACATCCAAGGGAAGGCCAATGACAGTGAGACATCCCCTCTTGGGACCTGTAGCGTGCGCCGGCTTTCCTGCGCGAGAATCGAGCGCCGAGCTCGAGGAAGTTCGCGGGAGGCCCCCCGATGGTGCAGAATGCCCACTGGCTGTGAGACTCTGGAGCGGTGGCGACGTCACCAGATCCTGATTCCACCTACGCAAACGCGCTATGCAGCAAGTCAGCCGTCTGCGGTCATCATGTTGATTGGCGTGAAGCACTTACTCCTGAACTCATTAAGTCCCGCGGGGGTGGCATCGCGAGGAATCAGCATAGCCAGTGATCCCGCATCTGCTCCCTCAGCCGGAACACCGGGGTCAGGGCAGGTATGGTCTCTAAAATAGATTCTTCAGTCCTCGACAAAGGCCTCTTGTACCGGGACTTGGACACTCACCCTTGCGTCATAGGGAAGATACTGAGACAGAGGAAATGAGTCCAAAGAGAAGCACGAGAAACGAGTGAGGTAGCAACGTAAGTTCACGTTGAAGAAGGATCAAAAAAAGATGTTATGAGAGGTCGAGCAAATAGCCAAACACAGCGAGACCAGGCAATACCAGAGGAAGTGAGCGAAACACTGGGCTCAACCTGAGGCTCACAACTGCCTGGGTCAGGCTTATAACTATACCTATCGCATAGGCCCAACCGTGGTGCAGCCCCGCAAACAATTGGGCACTACAATTGACGGCTGCGAGGATGCGTGTCGCCATGAGCATTTGACGAGCCGCAAGTTGCGTGGTGAAGATGCTTCTGCGAAGCACAATTGAATACAATAAGTGCGACTTAGATGCGTTGCTGTCTCGGGCTTGAGCGTTGGCCAGACAAGACGTAGTGGGCGCATCTTATTCTATCGCATATGCGACTGGAGAAGTAGCCAGAGATGAGAGTTCAGTGCTGCAATATTGTGCATGGCGGTCACGAACAGATCGGAGGCGCCCCGTGGCGCCGAGACTTACAAGTCGCGTAACCGCCTGCCCTAAAGAAACGCGTCTGAGCGCTTGAGTACTTTGAGGTACTTACCGTGGTCACCGTTGGTGGTTGTGTTCTCATACTCATCCTCAACCACGCAACAACCACAAGCCTCGTTGTGAGTCAACAGGTTGTCTCATTCGACAAGGAGGTCAAATCGATAGTGCTTTTGGACGGGCTCTGAAGATCTGACTCGTTGCAACCACCTTGGCCCCAAGCCGTGGCGACGTGACGGCAACGAAGCCCGACGGCTTGCAACTACAAAGTCACGGTGCAACTTGCAATTGACATCTCGATTTGTTTTTCCGAGCCCGGAGTTATGCTTCAGGAGGAGGTGCTTGCGAAGACTCCCACGACGTACCTGGAAGAAGTCAATTCTAGACTAGACTTGTAACGTACCCTTCTCGCTCAGTGCAGTATGAGCCACCGCCTCGCTGACCAGTGCTCAGTTTGGAATCTAAGGAGATCAGCTTTTGGTTCAAACGTCCAATTGAGGGAGACTTAGAAGGTATGTCGATGCTCTTCTCACATAGAATGCATTGCTCACGCACCTGATGCTAGCACTGTCGCAGGCCTTTCTCCCGAAACCACCAATTAGTCCAGGAAGTCAGGAGGCTACGCCTACGAAGTCGCACGGAAAGCAAAGGAAGATCCCCGAATACTTCTCGTGGCAGCGTCGGCTTCCGGTCTTACCTCCAGAGATGGTTGTTGAGGTGAGTTCTAGTTATGACCGCGACAGAGGCTGCGCACTAATTGGATGCTGTGCGAAGATCGCCTCACACATGCATCCGCTGGACCTCCTCAATTATTCCCGAACTTGCCAATCGAACCGACGCATTCTGCTCTCAAGGGGTAGTCGAACAGCATGGAATGAGGCACTGGCCGCGATTCCCGATCTGCCACCTTGTCCACCCGACATGAGCCAGCCCAAGTATGCCGCGCTCGTGTTCGACTGCCATTGCTTCGTAAGAGCTCGCATGTCGCTATACTCCTGTACGACCTAACGAACCTTCCAGGCATGTGGAGCCAGGGACGCGTACTCCGTCGACTATGCTCTGAGAGTCAGGTTCTGCGAGACCTGTTATGCCGCTAAGTGAGTGCTCACTCGCGTATTCTGGCTGCTCTAGAGACCGACTGTGTGATATAGCGTCAGCAACGGTACGGAGCTCTTCCGTGACGTGCCCAGAGACGTCCGTGACGCTGTGCTTCTGCTAGTCCCGACAGTGGAAAGGCTCAGTGAGTGTTGTTCGCTGGTCCCTTCATCTCTGCGACAGTTCTAACGGACGGCTGAGAAAATAGACTTCGGGCGGGAGCTCTCTGAAGTAATCACGCGCATTAACCCCGTCGCCCATACCGAGCAAGACTTCTTCTACGTCCCAGAACTGAAGGCGATCCTAAGCTGGTTCTGGCCTTTGCCAACTGCGGAGAGTTTTGTGCGCGCGAGAACGCTGCTGCAACAGCGCGTAGAGTATATCACTGAGCGGCAAACGGTGAGTACCGTACAATTCGTCCCAAGAAGTCGTCAGATTGATGGCATTCGCAGCATGCCGCTCTCTTACTGGCATGGAACCGCGTCATTGAGGCGATGGATGGCTGGCCACGCTGGACACCGTTCGATGCCGCACGCGATGCAGCTCAGTGAGTACGGACCCGCCGCTCGGCATCTGAAGCTCCGACTGACTCTAACGTGAGCAGGCTATCGATATTGATTGACAAGAAGAAGCACCTTGCGGTAACATCCCCGCGACCTGACGCTTCCGACGAAGACGACGGCAGCGACGAAGAGGAACATGACTATATTCAGGTGCTTGTCAAGGCTAGGTCCATGAAAAGTGAGTCTTGAATGCAACTTCGTGTCCGAAGCACGATTTATCTTACCAACTTCTCAGTTCTCCAGTGCTCTCCGCCACCGAAGAGTACATGGCAAGCTTTCGAAGAAGAACGGCTGCGCGAGGACAAGGAAGCGATCGCCCAGCACGAGAGACTGCAGCTGCGCTATGGCGAGCTCGAGAAGTGGTATCAAGTCGTCGACCTCATGTACCTCGACGAGGAGACGTACGACCACGCCAAACTGCCCAACGTATACGACGGCGCACGTCTCTGGGAAGATCTCGTCGACAGCGACGCGCGCACCGAGATCGACGCCCGGACCTTTCTCGACACTCTCGACGAACTGGACGAGAAGTTCGAAACATACGAGGACGCTGTCAGCGATGCGCTGGCCGCCCTTGTTCTAGAACTACCCTCGGAAGCGCAGGACGGCGGAGGCGAAGCCTCGGACGCCACAGAGTCATTGGCCCTGCCCATCGCGATGTTCGCGTGCACCAAGTGCGACGAATGCGTGGCGCTCCCTTGGCCTGACATCAATGCGCACTGGCGGACTGCGCATCCACGCGAGTCCATCTGGCTGTCGTACGACAGCGACCTCAAAGTCAGCTGGTGGGAGGAGGGCGTGCGTGTAGCCAAACAGATCCTGGATGCTCTTCCGTCCTTGAGAGGATTGGCGCTCACAGAGTTGGACGACGCCGTCAGGACTGGGAAGCTGTACTGCTCGTGCGGTGATCCATCGCTTGACCATCCGAAGAAGCTGTCATGGGCTAAGCTGGTGAGCATGATGCTCTTCGACGTGCGCGTCCATCCACGATATATGCTCACAGCAACCCGGCCGTACACAACAGGTACATCACGTCTACTCGCATGCTCGCATGGATGACAGATTCTCGACTGCCTCGCGGTCCGATGGGTATGTCGTCTTCTTCCTGGATCTCTGCTGCGATTATCTCACAGCGCCCCGAAGGGTACACAACGCCGGCGACGCTACCCTGGTCTGGATCAACGACCACGTCCCGAAGTCGTGCATCAAGTACAACCCCGACGGTGCGGATATGGAAGCCGCTAGCATGCGCTTCCGAGCCGAACCAGCTGCTGCGTCTCGCATCAACAGATGGCTCGACCGGTGCCACGACTTCTCGGTGCCCAGATGTCGGATCTGCTATGCTCTCGCGCCCAGCAAAGACAAGAATGACACTTGGGCGTATCTCCTCCAAAGGTCGCACGACATCGCGTACCACATGCGAGCAAAGTGAGTCTTCGGTGTTCGCAGCGGCAGCTGCCCTGCTTCGGGCTGTGGACGATACTCATTCTGACACGACGTCTTGTAGGCATGGCAAGGATTTCGATGAGTCGGATGTGCAGTTCTACCATCTTCTGATGGCGGATCTGCAACCTGGAGTTCAGAAGTTGTAAGTAGAGGCTACGCACTCACGCTGGTGATATCGGTGAGTTCCTATACGCGTCATTGGCGTAAGCAGGCCAATCACAGCTAATGCGCTACTGCTCGTGTCAGGCTAGATACCACGCATGCTTGTGGACACCTCATACCTCATTACTCACTTCCTGCTCGTCACGTCACGTATAAATACTAGATCAGGCCCATAGCTATGGCTGATTGATGACAATAACCTCCGGTACGTGATATGAACGCGATATCCGAGTCCTCCACCAAATACTCTCACTTCAAGTGTCCCCGCTCAATGCTGCGACGCAGTCAGACACGCCGAACTCCATAAGCGGCAGCCCAACCATGCCGTCTTCCCTCCTCTTGGGCTCGATGTACGGCATGCGAATAAGGACCACAACGCGAATCGTGTCCATCCATCGGGCGCAGGTTGCTGCCGTGCTGTCAGTCGAAGGCAAGGAGGCAGGGGATGGATGTATCAGGTGTAGCTCAAGCGCGTCTGGCCGTGAATGGAGTGGCCGAGAGGCGACGAACGGAGCATGCGAAAGTGGGAACCAAGGCCATCCTCTCCGGGACGGGACATGTGAGGTGAGCGAAAACGTTGCGGGAGTAGGCGCGGTTCGCAAACAGGAGATGGGCTACATACATATCCTCCGAGTCTGAGGATCAGCAATTCCCCACACTATACGATCCAACACGTACCATGATGCTAGCCCACGCCATCGAGCGGACACAGCCCCACTTGTCGGATATCCCCTCCGCCGAGACGTTCCCAGCAGCGCCGGAGCGACCGTCAGGTTCATGATGGCCGACGTAGATCGTTGAGAACTTTGGCCAGTCAGCAGGGCGGGTGTCGGTGAGAGCATGAACTCTGTTCAATACAGCGCGGTCCTGCTGTCGACGGAAGGCGGAGTGCCATAAGACCAGTATGAGCGGCACGAGCAGGACAAGCGCGAGAGGCAGGCCGACGATAGTGGAGATCGTCAAGACGATTATTTGCCTCAACTCGGAATGGTCCTGCATCATGAAGGTGTAAATCCAGACCCCGGGAGTGGAGGTGCAGCGTGAGTTGTCGAAGACGCGGCGGGGCTAATTAAGGCGATGGAGCTTGCGTGTGGCAGGAAGGCGCCGCGGGAGGGAAGCATTTGAAGCGTCGGTGAGAGACGAGGGAGGTCCATGTTTCAGGTATAATGGGCATACCTCCGGTCTTTCATACCGGCGGACCTTCCTGAGAGACACTGCGCACATCGAGATGCACGACCTGGCGCGAGGTTGACAGCACCGCGATCGTCCTGGTCCCGTCCCGACGTCTTCAGATGATAAGTCCGACGTTCTAGCGGAGCGCAGTGTCGCCGTTGCACTGCGTACTGCTTACCGAGATATGTAGGTACGCTGCTACTCAAAGCTCTTCTGTAGGTTCCGTGAACCTTCAGCTGTCCTCGCGTTGATGTGTTTTGACGTGAGACTGTCGTGAGCAATCTGAGAGTTGGTTTTGAGTTCGCTGACTGCCAACTGACTGCCACTGCAGACGGAGCGGACCTTGCCGTGGCTTCAGGGCAGGAACATTGGGCCCCAGCGCTTCGATTGCCATTCTCGGCGACCCATGCACGACACAAATCACCTTGGACTCATCCGACGCGATTCATTCGAGTTTGGAACATGGAGGTGATGCCTCGACCTCATTGCGATATTGCTTCTGACCGATGCTCGTAACAAACCTTCAATTCACCGTTCAATGATGTGCCAGCGCCGTACTCTGGCGCAAGCAAGGCTTGGCTGTTTGAAGGTTCAACGCGCAGTGGCAGCGTGAAACTCATTCAACATTAAGTAGAACATGATCGATACTCTAGCTCAATGATTACGCTCCGCGTGGATGTGTCGCTCTAGAGCTGGATAGGAAGACAGCCGACCGAAAGGAGGCCACCCTGAAAGAATCGGACTAGTGAGTCAACACCAGATATGCATGCCAAAGGCAAGGTACTCACGACGTTGTTGTTCTGGCAGCAGACTGCGTTGGCTGAGCAGGCGTTCCCGCTACCAAGACCGACAACAGAGAGAGGCGAGCACTTGAGACCGATCTGACCGGTCACGCCCTGGAGGGCAACGCCGACCACGGACAGGAGCGCAGAGCCTGCCGCAGAGTTTGCCTAGAGCGCGTGAATGTGAGATGGACACTCAGACCGAAGGGTGAAGTAGCATGCTAACGTACGTCCTCGAGGCTCTCGCAGCATTGGATAGGGCCGGTGCTGCAGTTGCCATCAGCGGCGACCGCAAGGACGGGGAGGGCGAGGAGAGCGGCAGCAGCGACGCGGAAGAACATGGCGAAAACTGGAGTTGTGTGGTGAGGGAGTGTGTCTGCGTGTGCTGGAGTGACTGCGAACTGAAGTCGTCGGTCTCTTCCTCCAGGGCTTATATCCTCGACTGGATGGTTCGTGCACGACCTTGCCAGCTGGCCGGCGTCGTACAGCCTACATGTTTCACGCTTCCCGCGGCACGCCTCATGCGAGGGCGGGGCTGCGCCTGTTCCGCTTTGTATCAGGTCTGAAGCTGTCTTCACCGCGTACAGTCGGCTGCACCAGCTATTGAGCGCGTCAAGGGGCGCGCCGCCCGCCTGGCAGCAGGCGCAACCAGCCATCCTGCGCGTCGGACTGCGGAGCGCGCACGTCTGTAGGCGAGGAGATCTGTCACAGAGAAGAAATTTGTCCTGACTCATGGACTTGCGCTTGAGTTGGACCCATGGCTCCGAGTCCATTCTCCCGACGTCCGCCCAGGCTCGAACGTGAAGGTCTGTGCTGTTTCCTGCGACGGCGAACATAGCCTGATACAGGATTAGGGGGGAACAAATGAAATCGCGGTTGCTTCCCGTTATCCAATTCCTCCCAGTCTATGTAATACGGAAAGGTCGAGCACTACTCGAGTGACGGCGAGGGACGGTATACGCCATCGCACTACGCCCGGGTGACATTGAGCGAGGCCTTCGCTGCCTCCGCCTCCTCGGGGACAGGTCTCTGGTTGCGTATCGCCCTAATCTCCTGCTCGACAGCACCCCAAGTGAAGTATTGCGGCGTGAGCGAGATCGTGCGTCTGGCGGCGAACACTTCTGGATCCCTTAGCACGAGGCGGGGGAAGAGATGGTCGATATACTGCGCCAGGAGCGCCTTCTCCAGGCGGCCGTGGTCCATGCTCACGGCAAAAGTCATCTTCAAGTCGAGGTCCTCGAGAGGGTGCGCAGGGCTCCTCGCGACGGCGGGAACCTCGATATCGTCTGGAAGAGTGACCTTGGTCATGGATAGCCTGCGCAGCTGCGGGCAGTGCTCGGCGAAGAGTTGGAGGGATGCGAGGGATGGGCGAATGCGCACTGCGCCGATGGGGGAGTAGGCAAGAGAGAGCGTCCGGATGTGCCGCCATGCGCGAGCGATCTCGGCAATGTCTTCATCGCCACATGGGATGGTGGCGTTTGCTAGGCAAATCTCGACGTCCTCCAGGTCAGGGAGCCCTAGCAGCGGGCGGATGATGGCGGAGTAAGAGGAAGTGGTCGCAGCTGGGGCGTTCCACACGAGCTCGGAAGGGTCGTTGAGGACCACTACTGACACTTTGCGCAATGAACGCGCGAAGGTCGACGATGCGATGAGGGGGAAGAGATAGTTATCCATCTGCGAGTACTCCCCATCTATGGACTTGAGCAGAAGCACGCGGATATTCGGGGTGTCGAGGAGGCCGGACAAGACGCCACATAGATCCTTGGACGACCCTTGCAGGCGAAGCTCCATCAGACTGGGGGCATGAACTGATGCGCCAGTATGGTCAAAGTCACCGATCCGTGCAAAGAGGACTTCGAGAGACTCGAGGGATGCAAGGATGGATCGCAAGTGGTCCGCATTGAATACGAGAGACTGGTTGAACAGGTAGAGTTCGCGAAGACGGGTGAGTCCAAGGACAGAGGGGAGCATCGCCATGCCAGGGCCCTCTCTGCCGGCGAGGGAGAACCTCGCAAGGCAAGGAGCGGCCGCAGCCAATCCCGCGAAGACAGGGTCAACGTCATCGTAAAGTTCGTATCGCTGAGGAGTAGCAAACGCGCCCCCAGTGGACTCCATCCCAAGGCGGCTGACGCTGATTTCCAAGTCTTGCAGCGATGGCGAGGACAGAAGGAGGACAGATACATCGGTGGGTACCGCGTGTCTCCATGAGAGTCGCTGCAGAGACGGCAGGAACGTCTGGCCATCGTTGTACTTCGTCAAGACGCGTATGAGCGCAAGCTCGCTCTTCTGACAGGCCGCAGCCCCGATATCGCGGATGTGTGATGCGCGACGCAGGAAACGCTTCCATCTCTCCGGTTCTCGTTCGACTACGTCCTTCACGAACTCTTCAGCGTCGATGTACTAGAGCAGAGATAGCTAATCAGCATCGCAACCAGAACACGAGTACGGCACCGTACCTGCCAGTAAGCGGAGAGATACTTGGCCTCCCGAGAGAAGTCTCTCCCAGCCAGGAGGTTCCACAAAGGGCGGAAGGATGCGAGGTCTCTCCATAGTACGTAGGACGCGGGGTCTTCCCACGCGCGACATACGCGAGCACACGACGCGAGAGTAGAAGTGCCAGCCAGGCGGACGTGGTCAAATAGGTGTAGCAAGAGATCGTAACTGAACAGAGTCGTATAAACGGCTGACTGGTCCATGGGAGCACTTCAAGGCTTGCGTTGCTTGTGCGATGCGGTCGAACAATCCGGAAGACGATGTTATATATGTATGCTGGAACTTTGGCGACGCAATGTCCGACGAGACGTGGTTGCAGGCAGATCTGAGGGAGAGAGTGGCTGTTCCAGATAAGTATGCCGATGTGGCAGTCCAAGTTCAGTGACTCCGACTCCGAGCGGTCGGGATATGTGCCACGGATCAGTGATGTTGCTACGGAGATGGATGACTAATCAAGCATATCCCACTTACCACTATCTCAAACGATGAACAACAAACCACTCCCGGACTCTGCCCTCGTAGGTACGGGCTGGTACGGGATGAAGCGGCACCCCAGTAAATATTGCATTTACCCGAACCGCATAACTGTCGGCGCCGCCGCGAGACTCAGTTAGGCCCGGGTGAGTGAATATCAAATGAAAAACAGTAAACTTGACGACATGCTCAAACGGACAGTGTTACTCACCTCCAGTGGGAGCATGGCTGACATTTGTTCCGTCATTAAGAAAATGCGTCGAGATGATTTTCGGAAGACGAACGGGATGAAACTTCATGAAAGTACTCGCGACGGTTAGACAGGTGGCGGTGTTATCTCGTGGCGCGACTTCCCCTTTCGGCTTCCCGCTTGCTTGGCCCTTGCTCATAACCTCCATCATTAAGCCTGGAAAGTTTTCCAGATTTCCCATGCAAGTCCCGACAGGAGTAGCTCTTCGCACCTGGTGGGATTGAAACCACCGGGCCCGCCACCACCGACGCCGCGCACTCCACATATGGCCAGACGGCGCTATGGGACGCCGCCACCCTAAAAAAATGCGTTTGAAAGAAGAAAAAAATGAGCTTGACTCCAAGATGTGGTATATAAAGGCGGGGACATGCAGCTCAGAAGCCCTCAGCTGTTGCTTATCGACACAACTCCCCTTCTCCATTGATATTCTGGTCTCGCCAACCCGGCCCAGGCCCCCGACTCGTCAGCCTCTCGTCCCACATCCCACCGAGACACTCCTCGTCGCTCTCTTCGTCTGCTGGAACAGTCCCTGGCTTTTTATCTCCTCGCTAATCGTATCACCATGAACGCTATCATCTTTGCTCTCCTCGCTGTCACCCCTCTCGTTGCGGGTCACGGATACCTCGCCTCGATCACCGTCGATGGCACCACCTACAAGGGGAACACCCCAAGCAGCAGCAGCAGTGAGTACCGTAAAACGTCTGTAGTACCCTCAGTTACTGATCTCACCCTTCCTTTCGCAGTCTCGTCAGTGATCCGCATGATCGACGACATCAGCCCCGTCAAGGGTGCAGACAACAAGTACCTTGCGTGCGGTCAAAACGCCGAGAAGGCGGCGGAGGTTGCCTCGGCGAAGCCCGGCAGCACCGTCAGCTTCAAGTGGGTCAACAACAACGGTGGCAACGTAAGTCCCCCACTACCCCGTCTCACTTGATCGTATCGCTGACATCGTGCCCTGCGAATTATAGTGGATCCACGAGGTCGGCCCTCTGCTCACGTACATGGCGTCGTGCGGCTCCGCGGGCTGCAAGAGCTTCGACCACTCCCAGGCCGAGTGGTTCAAGATCGAGGAGGACGGCCTCCGCTCGGACGGCACGTGGGCGATGCAGGACCTCTACGAGGGCAAGTCCGCGACGGTCACGCTCCCGCCGAACATCAAGGCGGGCGAGTACCTCATCCGCCACGAGCTCATCGCGCTGCACACCGCCGCGACCGTCGGCGGCGCCGAGTTCTACCCCGCGTGCGCGCAGCTCTCCGTCGGGGGCAGCCAGACGGGCACCCCGAACGAGACGGTGTCGTTCCCCGGGGCGTACAGCGACCACGACGCGGGCATCCTCATCGATGCGTACGACATGACTGGCGACTACCCGTTCCCCGGTCCTGCCATCTCGAACCTCGCTGGCAAGACCGTTGCCGCTCGGGATGCCATCGCGAACTCGGCTGCGCTCCCTCCGAGCCGCCGTATCAGCCGTACGATGCGCTCGATGAACCTCGCATGAGCGGTCACGCTCCGAGTGCGCCTTCGTTCGCTACTTCATGCCATACCTTTCCGTGCATACACTACCATACACTCCTCCTAGACTACCTACTAGTTCGTAACCGCTCTACCGGTTGTATCCCTAGACTGTAGCTTTCTTCTCCGCTTTGCTGCCTGGTGCTGCATCCGGATGTATGCTTGTCATGTAGCTATAATAGACATAGAATGCGGCGATAGCTGCTTGTTGTCCTTGCTATGTCGTGCCAATGACCGAGACGATAAGAGAAGTAGCTCTGCAAGGTGGTATGCATTGTAATCTATCCATCTGCCAAGTCGTCGAGGTATACACTATATTACAGAAGGCTACAATATCCAAGAATCCGCGTATCGTCGCATCATCGTAGTCACTAGTCCAAACTGTTCGCTCGTCAGCGCCCGATCCGGAGGACGATCATAGAATGTACTCACATTCTACGAAAGCGACGATGTCCGGCAGAGAATCGAGGCGATGGTCAGCACATGTACGGATTCTAGCGAGAGACAGCACGTACCCAATAGCAGCCATGGCGATCACCCCCGCAAACAAGCTCCCCAGCGCGAGCGCCTGCCTCCGGACGCTGCTCCGCCAGAGGTGCGCGTCCATGACGAAGTCGCCCGCGAGCATCTCGACGCACGCCGCGTATATGAGCATCCCCGCGGAGATCGCCGACATGACGCCTTGCACGAGTATCAGGTTCGCTGTAGCGGCAGACCGGTCGGTGAGTCTACGACGGGTGGAAGGGAAGGGCAAGGTACGCACGGCCTTTAGTCTTGACGCCTCCTAGTGTGGCGAGTCCGATCCCGATCCCGAGCGGCGTAGTGATGGCGAAGGTGGCGGCGAGGAGCGGCTTGAGCGTGCGTCCGGGCAGGATGTGGAAGCCATCTGCCGAGAGCGGGTAAGCTCAGGTCCGCAGTATGATAACCGGAGACGTACGTTCAGAGTCGCGCGTGGGCAGGCCTGCTATCCGTATCCCAAGAGAGAGACCCTCGAAGAGCTGGTGGAAGACAATGGCGATGACAAGAGAAGCTGAGCATTCGGCGTCAGCAGCGCATACACTCGGCATACAGAAGGCGACTCACTGAACTCGGACCCGCTCGTGATCGAGAGGGTCAAGCCAATAACGAGGGAATGAATCATGATGCCCAATTGTAGCACCTGAGCGCGATGGTCAGCGAGAGCCGCACGGGCGCGATGGGAGTCCTCACCAGAATGCCGATCACCTGTCTTCTTTGGCCCACCTTCGTCTCGGTGGATTCTCCGGGGTCGGTCGCGCACTCCTCGTCGACGCTTCCGTCATGCATGTGTCCGTACCCATGCCCATGTCCACTGTCATGGTCTTCGCCGTCGATGCCGTGCATCCAGCGTTCCATATCTGCGTGCGCATGGCCGTGGTGATGACCGCGACTGCTCTGGCTATGCCCGTTCTCGCCGTTCTTGGCCCCGTTGCTTTTCACGGGCTGTGGCGGCGGGCGTCGTGGTGGCGGGAGAGGGGCCTCACTTTGCGAGGGGGAATGGGAGTGGGCGTGAACGTGCGAGTGTGGACGAGGGCCATCGGCGGCAGTAATGCTCGATGCTTCACTGCCCCAGCCGCTCCACGGGAACCAGCGCCACCGCGAGACGCGGGCATGGTGCTTTGCGTGCGAGTCGCGCGGCTCGTGTCTGTGGTGACCTCCGGAGAAGAATGCATCGCCAGGAGGGGCGGATATGTGCGCGAGGTGGTTGCTTGGGCGAGCTGGCGGCCGACTTGAGGAGCCTTGGGAGGTAGACCCATAGGGTCGGGAAACGGCCGGAGATGCCGATGGGTTGAGAGGCGACGTTTCATGCACGTGCGTGGCCGTTTGCGATGTCTCTTGGGATAACTCAGGAGGGGCGAGGGGAAGGGGTGCACCAGATGGATGACCCGCTTCGTCGAACAGGTCGGCAGGGCGCTCGCCGTGGGTCGGGCGTGGAAGACCCTCTAACCAAGTCGGTGTACCGCTCGGAGTCTCCACCAGGATAGCTGGTCGGATCTCTGTAGAAGCATCAAAGGCCATCTGCACGGATGAGGCGGATGAGGCGGTGGGTGTGGATGGGGCGGAAGGATATGACTGGAGTCTATCGACGAATGCGGTCGACACATCTGCGACGAAGTCAGACGAGCATTCGGGGATAAGAGCCAATGTGACGTACATTCAACAAGAAATATGCACAGAAGAGAGCACAGACTGTGG
This sequence comes from Cerioporus squamosus, assembly GCA_022592435.1. NCBI lineage: Eukaryota > Fungi > Basidiomycota > Agaricomycetes > Polyporales > Polyporaceae > Cerioporus > Cerioporus squamosus. Next base: position 144,329 of record JABYQS010000075.1, read on the forward strand.
GCGGAAAGTATCAGCAACGCATCGTGCGCAAAGAGCAAAAAGTGGCGATGCGAACAAAGAAGTCATCGGCTGTCTCAAGCTCATCAACAGCCGAACCAGGTCAAGCAATAGACGGAAAAGACTGCATACGCCGCTGAAGGAAGCAACTATGATATGAACCAGCAGTCTTTCGTCGGCGTTCGTAGACCTATGCCGGATGCGGTGCGCAATAAGGAAGAGTACTCACACAATCATCCCAGCCCAATCTCCCACCTTCCATCTCTCATTCACAACCGGCTGCAGCAAGGCCTTGAAGGAATCTTGAAGCAGATGTACGAACGCAGTTGAGAGGATGACGCCTGTGCCGAAGTGCTTCCCGACGAAGAAGAGGATACTCGGCACGCGGATTGAGCGAAATGTCGCCGTGATGGTAGGGAATGAGACGGCTAAATGAGTTGTGCTAGAGCCTGAGAAGACGCACTTCATGACAGACAGATGTGCGACGTACCAAAGAGAGACACAACGAAGATGAGCAGCATGATCAGCACCCGTTCCACCGTCCCGTCCTGTCCCACCAACATGACTTGAGGTAGCTTCCTGAACGCATTCCCGATGGACAATCCCAGATCAGACATACAACTTTGAGCTCGGACGGTCCTTGTTTATGGCAGGGTGGATTGGGGAGTTCAGAGGCAGGAGAGGATGGGAGAACGGAAGCAGACTGGATCGCATATACGGCGCGCGTCATTTGCATCACCGTCGACTCGCGAGTCGCTGAGGACCGCACCAGTTGTTCCGCGGTGTCCGGAGTCTCGCATCTAGTGGGCCAATCACAGTGGCTGGAAAAATAACGGAGACCCCGAAGTGCCTCCACATTAGGAAAGAGGAGCGCCCGACCCGATAACCTCGAGGCAAACCTCCCCAGTCCTGATCCTTCGTTCTTATTTGATTTCGTTCTTTCTGGCTATGCTGATGACCTCCTTGACTGTTAGAATTGCTGCGAACATCAGTTGGATAATCAACAGTCCGTATGAGTCTACCTGGCCTGGATGAAGGCCGAACGAAAGAGGGAGTCTGATATTTACAAGGTGTGACGGCGACATAGTATGTGAATTGAACAGTCTGACCAACGCTGCGTAACTGATGGTACCTAGCATTTTCAGGACAATAACGGGCCGCGGAACCCTTCAAGTGTGGTGATAGCTGGCTTGCCATCGCTGCGAACAGTTCTCCCATTACAAAGTCACTGGCCAACAGCTCAACATGGTCTCCCGACATCACGACGCAGGAAGGACAGAACAGGTTGTTGAAGGTGTAAGTGCCAACACGAGTGCACGTAGACGCTGTCCCGTGGCTACTGTCTCGAGCTTCGTTCTCGCCATCTCCATCTTGGATTACGCAGACTTGCGCTCTTCCCGCGCAATGGCCTCCTCCAACTCTACGACCCGGCGAGCTAGCTCCCGCCGCTCACGCTCGCGTCCACCCCGGCCATCGCGGATAGCTGCAGACCGTGCCTGGAGGTAGCGAAGCTGCGTTCGGAATGCATCCTGCAACTGCGCATCGTCTTCTTGGATGCGCTGGCGGGTCTCCACGGGCACCTTGCATGCGCGTGCGACCTCTTCCTCGGGGTAGTCGCCCGCCATGATATGGTAGACCAACCCAGGAACCCGCAAGCACGGCGATCTTGCGCGATGGGGAGCTGTCGCCACAAGGATCGCAGCGATGAGCCGCAGGAAGGAGCCGTCGTTTTGCGGTACGCGTGAGAGGTCCGTATGTGAGATGAGGGTCTGACCTCTCAGTGGCAGGAGGTCGTAGTAGTCGTCGGCGGCCAGGATCCTCGGCAGATCCTCGATGCGGTCAACGCCGTCATGCACCGTCGCCGGCGAGGACCAGCGGTCCCAACCGCAAACCAGCTACCGCCTGGACCTCCTCGGATCCGTCCCTCCGGAGCTCCAGTTTGGCCAGAAGATGTTCATGGGTGCGCGACTTGCGCAGTTCCAGGCTCGCAACGCGGCACCCATAGGCGTCAACTTTCGGGGCGTAGACCACCAAGCCAGATATGCCAATGTATTCTGTCGGGTGTGGGGTAGGGGCGCCGTCGTTTTCAGGAGGCGTGGCTGCCTCGAGGGGAGGAGGATTCGGATCAACCTTGGGGCGTCGCCGCGAGGGTGCAGCATCTGCATGATTTTGTGCAGCAGAAAGGAGATGTCGTATGTGATGCTCGCGAAGTTATGTCTGGAAACCATCATGGGTTACGGGACGAAAGCTTGAGGGAGTGATCTCCTTTCCAAGATAGGGTTAACGAGGGTTACCGCCACGAGACGGATTTTCCCGCGCTTCTGTAGTCTGTCACGAAATCATTTGTCGCGTTCTCGGAATTCTGCGACACCGACTAGAACCTCACTAGCTGTGATGTGCGAGCAGTACCTCTTCGGAGGAAGATCCATGGCTTACGGAAAGAGTGGACCCAACCGACTCTCAACTTTCAAGGAGTCGTAAACTCGTTCCTGCGGAGCTAACCTCCATTCCAGGGAAGGATCGTGTTCTGCTAGTGTAGCTTCCAAGCCTCGGCAGGGCTTGCAGTGTGTACTTACTTACGGTTCGCGGTGGACGATTGTCATACGTCGGTGGCACATCCTCCGCGAATGTGGACTGCTGATCTCCTTTAGAAGTCCGATATACAGGCGCACTCGGCCCGAAAGAGGGTCGGCATTGCCGACAAACTCCGAAAGGAGCGATAAGAGCCCGATGTTCCTGGTCCAGACCTCACCGAGAGTGGCCGGCAGTTGCCGCTGATAAGCTCGTGCGGGGTAAGTAGCAGTAAGTGCCAAAGAGTATTAGTAGTTCGCGCCTCGCGCCGTGCGCACGTCCTGCATCCCACAACCACACCCATCGAATGGTCCCGCCTCCCCCCAATCTCCCCTCCTCAGGACTGCTTTCCACATTAGCGTCTGCCGCATCACACTATGTTCCGTTTCTCTCTCTCGGGCCCGGTGACAGCACGCATGCGCTGGTGCGGCGCGACGACATCCACAGCCCGGACGAACGCGCCAGATTCGTCATCTTCGCATGCCTCATCCCCGTACTTGTCCTCCTGTCGGGTCTGTTTGCCGGTCTGACGCTGGGATACATGAGCTTGGACGAGACGCAGCTGAACGTGCTCAGCGTCAGTGGTACACCGTGAGTGTCGGTCTTTCCAGTGTGGTCGCCCAGTTGCCAATGTTGTGGTCACGGCGAACACGTTGTGGACATGATGGAACCCACTCTGACTGCGCTATGTCGCTTTCCAGGAGACAGAAGCTCTATGCGAACAAGATTAAGCCTATCCGCAAGAACGGACATCTGCTGCTCGTCACGCTCCTCCTCGCCAACATGATTGTCAACGAGACACTCCCCGTCATTGCGGATCCCATCCTTGGCGGCGGCGTGCAAAGCGTCGTCGTCAGCACCGTCCTCATCGTCATGTACGTCCTATCTCCTCGTGTATGCCCTGCCCTTCACACTTCTCTCTCTTCACACCTTCCCGTCGGGTGAGCGCTCCGAAGTCGACATCTGACGCGACGCTGCTCGCATGACGCGTTCCCGTGCTGCTACGCGTCTGAGTCACGTGCTTGGCTGTCAGAGTTCGCGTACAGACTAAGAGTGGGCATGCTCGAGTCGCGACAACACGTTCCCCTCATGCCTTCACACGTACTCTGCGGACGTTCGTTGCATTCTGGGTATGCGTGATGCTACGGGACTCGAGGGAGTCCCGATTGCTTCGGATTCCGCTCTCACGCCGGCGCTCCGTCGCGTGAACTGAGTGAGTGGAATGTGACGATCCGCCCGCTTGCCAGATTTGCAGTTTGCATCTCAAGTTCATTGCACGCCTCCGCTGAGGGCGCGCGCGCACGACGTGAAGTTATCCCGAATGGACGGTTGGGACGTCCAGGAGCGACAAGCGAAAGTCACAGGCTGCTCGCACATAATGTCAGCCATGGTCGCATATGAAGTTGGGTGGCTACGTTCGCAGTCATACATGATGCCAATGGTTAGGCTACAGCAACGACGCGGGTCTGGTCGAGGCTACTTACCTATCAGCCCGAAGTCCTTGTGGCCAGCACCACAACGGTAGCCTTGGCTCCTGTAGAGAGGGGAGCGGACGGACGCCTTATGGCGCGACGGGGTTTCTCTATTATGCCAGCTGCAGCCTGAGTCGGAGCAGTGCTGACATATATCCGCGGTGTAGCTTCGCAGAGATCATTCCGCAATCTCTATGTACACGCTACGGTCTCTACTTTGGTGCGAAGATGGCCGGGACTGTACAGATTTTGTTGTGGACTTTGGTGAGTTGTGTAGTATCTTGACTGAACAACTCGTTGCTCACTCGTTTCAATTCATAGGGGATACTGGCATGGCCAGTTGCGAAGCTACTTGAGCTCACCCTCGGTCCTCATCACGGTATCATATATAGGCGCGCTGAGCTGAAGGAGCTCATCGCCATGCACTCCAACGGCGGACAGCTTGGCGGCGATCTGAAGACTGATACGGTTACGATCATCGGAGGTGCTCTGGACCTCCAGGAGAAGGTCGTAAGGCAAGCAATGACCCCGATCAAGGACGTTTTCATGCTCAGCATCGACGCTAAGCTGGATTACGAGACTCTGCGCAAGGTCTGTCTCACGGGCCATTCGCGTATCCCTGTCTACGAGGAGGTCGAGATACCCGTTCCACGTCTGCTGGCGAAGGTGAACATTGGCGAAGCGGACCTCGACGCCGCTGCCTCGCGTCTTAGCTTGGACGGTCACCTGCAGCACACTCAGAAGGTGAAGAAGATCATCGGCATTCTGCTTGTCAAACAATGTGTCCTGCTAGACCCTAACGGTGAGTGTTCCTGACCACATTTGGCGCCTGCGCCCAAAAGCTTAATGTCTATCCACCATGACAGATGCCACGCCTGTGCGCAAGATTCCTTTGAACAAGGTTCCGTTTGTTCCGAACAACGAGCCCCTCCTCGGCATTCTAGACAAGTTCCAGGAGGGTCGTTCGCACATGGCCATCGTCTCCCGCTTCAGCGTAGAGCGCGCTGCCAGCGTGAAGAAGGCTGTCAAGCGTGGTCTCACGCAGCGTCTTCGCGACCGCGTTCTGATGGGTGACAGCGACTCCAGCTCGAGCGAGGACGAGGGTGAGGGTGAGACCTCCCATCACCAGAAGAAGAGACGGTCGAAGAAGTTCAAACGGACCAACAGCGACAACGACGAGACACTCAGGGACGACGGCTCTTCTGACCTAGAGGTCGATCATCTGCCGCATGACGAGAAGAAGAGTCGTGGTCGTGGTAAGCGCAAGAGGCCTGTCGATGTTGAGATGGGAGTTGTCGAGGACGATCACGCAACTGGAGCTAATAAGCGGGGTATTGCGTTACCGAAGGTCGGACAGTGGGGTCAATGGGAGCAGAGTATGCCCGCCGACGCTGTCCTCACCAAGGAAGGTGTCGAAGAGTTCCTTCAAAGCGTTGACCCTGCTGTTATGCCTCTCGGTATCATCACGCTCGAGGATGTGCTGGAAGGTCAGTCGCTCGGTCCATCTCTGACTATGCATGATGTCTGACAAGAGTCCAGAATTGATTGGCGAGGAGATCTACGACGAGTTCGATCCTCAAGGCCACCCTGATCTTCGGTCGTACGCTCAAACCGAGACGAAGGTTGTTTCAACTATCAAGCGTACCCCGTCCGCGCCGGATCTTCCTTCCAACATTCCCAAGCCCCCTGCTGCTCCGTCTGCAGTCAGACCGATCGCACTTCCCGCGCTGAGGAGTCTCAGCCTGAGGGTTCCCGGTTTCCAACGGTCGAGGAGTGCCCCGCCGACCCCGCGTGACCCTCCGAGTGCTCCCGAGAAGGAGAAGGGCGCGAGCAACGGTACATCTCACCCGTCTGCCGTTCCTGAAGGCGTAGTGGCTCCGGTATCTATACCAGTGTCCAGCAACGTCCCCCAACCGTCCGCACATGTCGGCTCGGACGAGAAGCCTGCACAGGTGATCGTGACTGACGAGTTCTCCGGACGTCCTCCAGCTCCCATTGCTGCGCCTACGCCTGCTCACGCGCCCGTGCACGTGAAGCTTGTCTCCCCGACACCCGCTGCCGCCGTTGTGATACCCCCAGAGAGCATCATCGCTGCCACAAGCATCGGCCGCGCTCGCTCCAGCCAAGGCCACGGCGCTGCCCCAGGTGGGGTGCCTGTCATCCCTGTCCCGCCCACGCTGAACCTGGGCTTCGGACCTCCCTCGCGGAGCGCGTCTCCTGCGCCCTCGCTCGAGCAGGCGATTCTCGTCGAGCGCAAGCGTCGTGCAGCGTCCGCTTCTGGTAACCAGACCGCTCTCAAGGGCGGATGGTTCAAGAGCAGTCCACTGAACGGCGGAGAGAGGCACGGGGTGATTGTTGCCGAGCGCCTGAAGCGCGACAAGCAGACTCCTGACGCTCCGGTGAGGGACCCCAGCGGAGATCCGCAGGCCGCCAGTGTTGGTGTCGAAGTCAGCTTGAAGGACGCGGCGCAGACGGGTCCGGAGCTACACCAGCACCACGCTCCGGCTTACCGTGCGGGTACGTCGGAGCAGGACCATGCGGACTTTGGGGATGTTCGTAAACCTGACGAGAAGGCCAAAGCTGGTCCCGACAGACCGGAGTGAGTGGCGGCGAGGTGCAGATGCCGCGGCCTTGCCTCGTGTTTAGATGAATGTTGGTGAAGTCTCTCGCTGTGTTTCTTGATGACGACCGTTTTGGGGTTGAAAGATGCTGTATGTTTTGCGATGATGGTTGCTGACAGTACGTTCGCGTAATGGATGGATTGGATTGGATTGTACATGTGTAGTATGTGTAGGCACGGATAGTTCTTGTCGTCTCGTTTCTGGATCCGGATCTCTATGTCTCTCTTTCTCCCCTCCTTTTCGCTCTCGCTCTTCTGAATCGTTCTGCGCACGTTCGCAGGGCTGTACGATATCACTTGTTGCCTGCAATGTACACTACGTAGTCCCATTCCAGAGTTTCCCTGTATGCTCGCATGTTCATTTGCCAGGCGTGTATACAATCTTGCAAGATCTCCACTTATAGAGCTAGAGTTGCTTGCTTGCTAAGTTCGTCGTGGCTCTCTGAGGGGTTTCACCAGTGCACAGAACAGTACAAGCTGCCTTCGGGCGCCTATCATGTTCTTGGTCGGAACTGGTCAACCAGCGACGTACAGACTTCCTCTCGACTGTCATGTCGTTCATCGCTGCATCTGCTGCTAGTGGCACATGCCCAGGTTGACTGGTAAGTAATATGTCGCGATCATTCACAACTCACTGCGGCTCTCCGTTCCCTCCGCCTCACGCCATCATGCAATGGGGCTATGTCATCCATCACTAGTCACTGCTGAACCGAGTCAAGCGTCTGTAGCATTATATATGACCTGGCTGGCTCTTGCAACCGTGTGTTGACCAACCCCATCATGCAGGCCTTCAGACTACCCTCGACAATTCTGAACCTTACAAAACCCCGGGGGCTGCCATCTCTGAGGGATGCCGCGACGGAGGTCAGGCAGGCTGACGAGGCTACCGTCAGTCCCGAGATGGACGAGGAGCTGAAGATGCCGAAGAAAGCATCGCTGGCAATCATTATTCTGGCAAACGTCATGCTTCAAGTAGGTGGATGGCATCCTCCTTTGATCGCTCACTGACAATATCTCATAGTTGACATTCTTTATCATCGTGTCGTCCTCGAATGACTACGCGCAACATCTTGGCGGAACTTCAACCTTCTCCGGTCTCGTTATCGGTATCCCTACGGCCGTCTCTGGTGTGACGCTCCTCCCTTTGATGAAAATTGACCAAGGTAAAGAATCCACGGCTGCATCGTCTCTGGCTACTGATGTATGCCCTTGTCCCTTTCAGGCGTCTACCGACGTCCGTTGCACTTCGCGTGCGCGTCGATGGTTCTGGGAAACGTGTTGTACGGTCTCGCATATCGCGCCAATTGGCTGTATCTCATCCTCATTGGCCGCATGGTCACCGGGTTTGGGTTCACGTTCTGGATGTACTGCAAGCGATACTGTTCGGATCCCCGGATAGTCGGCATCCGTAGGAGAACAACGCTTGCAGGCTGGCAAGTCTTGGGACAGGGCGTCGGTTTCAGCCTCGGGCCTTTCGTGGGCGGTCTACTGTATGTCCGGAAGACACGGCTGTTAAGTGGTGTTGCTGAGTCTTGTGCAGGTTCAAGATCGGCTTCAGCAATAGCATTTTAATGGTTACACCAGCCCCGCCTGGATTATGGCTGCGCTATGGGCCGTGTTCTGGGTCGCTGTTGCGGTCTTCTTCGAGGATGTTCCCCGCACACTTTCTCCAGCTCCCATCCCTCTCCGTTCCTTCCCCGCGTCGTCGTCGCTTGGCGCGTCTGGCGTCGAGAAGGAAGCCGGGGACAGCGCGGCGTCGCTCCGTGTTACCGAGTCCGAGGCTCCCACACCAGACGCCCCCACGCCCACTCGCCCGCCGCTCAAGATGGCATCCGCACAATGGGGCGTCGCGGCGACGATGTGCTGGTTCGCCATGACGTGCTTTTTTATCCTCGGCGCATGGGAGTCGAACATCCCCGTCTTCACCGGTTCTGATGCGCCCGCGAACCCCTTCCATTTCAGCCCGTTCGCCGCCGGAAACCTCATCGCCCTCGGCGGCGCCTGCAACATCCCATTCCTCCTCCTCAACCTCCACTTCGCGCGGCGCGTCCAGGACAGGCACACGCTTGCGATAGGGACGTCCGTCGGCCTGTCGGGGCTCCTCATCGCGATCGCGATCCTCCGCGCGGAGAAGGTCAACTACGGCAGCCTGTTCATGGCCTGGTTCCTCGTGGCGCTTGGGTTCAACGTCGCGAGCACCGTGACACTCAGCTTGCTTTCGAAGCAGCTTCCGGGCGAGTGGAATGGGCGGGTCAGCCTGTTCATTCAATGGAGCAACTACACCGGTCGTGTCACCGGTGCCATCTGGGGAGGCGCGGGAGTCAGGGTCGGGATGTTGAACTATGTCGCGTTGCAGGTCGCCTACGTGGGCATTGGCGGGGTGATGTTCATCACTCTTTGGCGCCAGCTGAAGGCGAAAACCGGATAACAGTGCAGACGCTATCGCGCATGTCTGTGGCACATGCCGCAAGAGATGTGGTGTGTGTTGGTATCGTCAGGTTACGTTACGGGCCACAGACGCTTCAAGCTCGTGGTCGCAGGAGCCAGGTACGTGCTCGCAATGTGCGGATCCCATCAGGCTAACAAACCAGATTCGCAGGATGTATCGTAGTATGCATGTCCTGGAACAGTAAGCGTAGTTGCTTTATGGAGATACCGTGCACAGTTTGGGGAGCGTCATCCTGCACATCGAAGCCCTGAATGATCGATGGCCACATCCCTTTCATGTGCAGTCAATATCATGCGCTCCTGTGTCGCATGTGCAGCGATTGAAGATCACCGGACGGGCCGAACGGTCTCCTCGGACGCGCTGGAACACCCGTGGTTATGAGGATCACGATGTCTGTCAATTCCTCGCGTGGCAAGACTTGCTCTCTGACAGGCATCTCGCCTATGGATGTACCTAGACAAGCTCGGGGCCGCGCAACGAACTCCTTCTGCGCTCTCCGGGGCAGTAGATATACTTCCGCTGGTGTTGGCGCTCGGACGTTGTTCAGGTGAGCTCGGCCTTCTCCGGTCTTCTCAGGTTCAGAGACTTTTCATCTCCTCCCAGGCACTCATGGGAACACTGCAGCGACGTACCGTACTTTCGTCTCTAACGGTCTGAATCGTCTAAGTCACATTCGCAACCATTTGTGAGTGATAATCTTTGGAGATCTTTGTACAACCTCCGTGGCACGCAACGAGAGGTGTCCTGTCCTATCTTTGTATTTGTCACAAAAGCTCAGGTGATGCCCATTCGTCCTTATCCCATTCGGCTTCCTGGCCATGCTGCACTCGCGAATTGGGGTATCGTCTTTCAGTGCAGACATATGCAAAGCTGCGCTTCTAGGTAGACCGCACACGGCATCCCGCATGTCAAGCATGCGCTTCCGGTCCCGACACTCCCCGTATGAGCTCCCTAGCATCCGTTATTCGTCACTTTCTATCATTACAGGCAGCGTGCGTCTGGCATTATGACCTCGGTGTTACTACGCGAGCGGGTCAACTTGTGCAGAAGCATGTGCTGGCTACACCGGGTCGTGGTGAGTAGCTTTATCGACATTCTTCGACGTGCTCCCGTTGACCTCGCGACCAGGCTCGTGACAAAATCCTCCAGCTTCTGTACGAGTTGACTGTGTGCACATGGTGAGTGTTTCTCCGTGTCTTCGCTCATCAGGGCTTGTATAAAGACTCAGTGACATCGAGAGAGTCTGTACTGTGGGTCCATCAACTACCACCCTTCCTTCCGACTCTCTGGAGGAATCCGCCATGGTCACGTCCTGCATGCTCATCGCTCTGGTCGCCGTCGCCACACCCGTATTGGGTGCCACGTATTCCCAAGCCGATAGCTTCTCCGGCCAGGGATTCCTCTCTGGGTTCACTCACCAGGCGATCCCAGACCCTACACACGGCAGAGTGTGAGTGCTTACTCTCCTATCAGTTCTCGTTGACGCTGACTCCTGCCCTCTCAGGAACTATGTCGACCAAGGAACAGCTCTAGCTCAAAACCTCACCTTCGCGTCGGGCGACACATTTGTGATTCGCGCAGACGACACAACCGTGCTCAGCGCAAGTGGCCCCGGACGCAACTCCGTACGCCTTCAGAGCAACAAGCAGTACACGACGCACGTCTCGGTGTATGTTCAGTTGCCCACACTCTATTACGGAGCCTTTCACTCACGACAAGCACCCGCATCTGTAGGTGGAACCTTCGCCACATGCCACAGGGATGCGCGTGAGTTTCTCCTCGCGACATGTCGTATCTGCAGTTCTGTTTGACAGTCTCCACTGCCACGTCTCAGCACATGGCCCGCGGTGTGGGAAGTCGGCGCGGACTGGCCCAACCAAGGTCGGCTCCGAGCATGGTTAGAGGATAAGCCTAATTGTCATGACTGACATCGTCCGTTCCCGTTATAGGCGAGATCGATATCCTCGAGGGCGTGAATGACGTCGCTCCGGATCAAGCCACACTGCACACCAACGCAGGTTAGTGCCTTAGTTATTCTCGACTTAATGCCCGCTCACCGATGTGTCATATGCTACAGGTTGCACGATGCCAGACGGTCGCTCGCAGACTGGGTAAGCCCCGGAGTCCCGGCTTTGCCACATATGCGACCATTATGGCTGAAACTCGTCACAGGAACTCCGTCGGGAACAATTGCGACGTCGCTGCGACGGGCAACTCTGGCTGCGGTGTCCAAGCAACCTCAGCCAACAGCTACGGTCCGGCCTTCAACAGCGCCGGGGGTGGCTTCTACGCAATGGAGCGAACGAACAGCTTCATCAAGGTCTGGTTCTGGTCCCGTACTGCTGGAAATATCCCCAGCGATGTCTTGAACGGGGCCACTTCTGTGAACACCGACAACTGGGTGAGTATTCATGTTCTATTCTTAACCCTCTTCGTGAACGTCAGCGGATCGACGCGCAGTCTACGCGTATGAGGACGATTCCCTGGACATGGCGGGCTGACCTTCATCACAGGGCACTCCGTTCGCATTCTTCCCGAGCACGTCATGCGACATCGCCTCCCACTTTGGGCCGCACAACATCATCATCAACCTCACGCTCTGTAAGGATTTCACTTCGCGCTCCATACACATGTGCATACTGACGAGGGTGTTCGCAGGCGGAGACTGGGCCGGTGCCGTATTCGGCGCTGACGGTTGCCCGGGTGATTGCGTCTGTGCGTGTGCTCTGGCTGGATTCCCTGACGTGAGTTACCGATGCTAACGTGTCCCACGTACCAGCCTATGTCAACGAGAACCCGTCCGCGTTCTCAAATGCGTACTTCGACGTTGCGTGGCTCAAGGTTTACCAGTAAATACCTGAGAAACGCACGCGGCCTGCAGAAGGCTAACCCACTCCAAGAGAAACAAACTCGACCATCGTGCAAGAACTGAGGCACCCTCAGGCAGGGGCATTCTACGTCCCTCTCTTCTCTGACTCAGGCTCTCCAGCTCAGTATGTACCCTTTATTCGCTAGTTGTATCTATGGCATTGTACGAGTAGACGATAGATGAGGAAATGTGTTTTGTATCAACAGAGATATATGCCTTCCGGCCATGATCCCTTCTCCTCCGGGTCAAGAGCAAATCTTCCCCAGTGCCATCGGTGATGCCGATGCCGAGGTAGGTACCAGGGTGTCTCGAACAGGATGTCCGCCTCGCTGAAGGCCCTTCCGTGCCTGTGCACATGCATGCAATACGTCAGCCTTCACTTGCGCCGGACTACCAAAGCTGAGCCAAGGACGACTTACTTGGCTGACATGTGGTACAAGATGGCATCTGCACGCGGAGGCAAGACCATCCACATGTCCTTGTCTTTCCGCGTCATCTTCTTGCAAAGGCGACATATTGGCAGGAAGCCGCTGGGGCACTTCGCAAGATGCGCATCCACGCGGGAGATGATAGATGCTTCCGGTGTCACGTAACGCATTTGCGCTGCGTCGACCTTTCCTTCGAGGTTCAACTTGACGATGCATTCCTCAACTGTATGATCGTTACGCCAGACGAGCTCGTCGCTTAGGTGCAGGACAGAGTCGCAGAAGTCAATACTTGGCATGAAAGATCAGCGAGAATACGACTCACCCAGTGTCTGCATTTTGTCGATCCTCGTTCATGCGCGTATGCATGTATACATGAAGTACCTGAACGTCATGTTCGCTGAGTTGAGGCCAACACGGTAGAGACTCGAAGACACTCACTAGCTCAGCCCATGCCTGTCTATTCGCCGGTCCGAACGACGGGTCACCGCAGTTACAGTAGAGCCGCCCTTGCTTGATATGGAGGTTCAGCCGGTACATGGGCGTTGTCCGACACAGGCGCGCTGCATCCAGGATCCGGTGCGCGACGTCCTCCCCAGCCTGCCACCACTTGACCTTCGGCCGGCGATATGAGTCATATATGGCTGCCCAGATCGTCTCGTCTGGATGTTCTTCGCACCAGTGCACGTTGATGTCCGGCCAGGGGAGCGCAGTCTTGCTGCATTCCGGGCAGAAGTACAGGGCATTCGGCCTCTTCAGCCAGCTCGTCCACATCTCGGATCCGTGACTCGGAAGCAGCGAAGTGAGCCCCACATCCATCTGGCACTCATAGCCGTAAAATTTGTGTTCCAGCAGCCCGAGGTCCGCCGCGAACGAATCATAGTCGACCGGCGTGCGCGCAGAGTGCCGGAGCACGAGTGCGGGGAAGAGATGACCCCCATCATGCCTGTTGGGGTGGCATCGCTCGTCGTAGGTCTCGTCGAGTGGCCCGTGAACACGCATGAATCGCTCGTAGCAGTCTTCAAGCTCGGTGTAGCGCGCTCAGACGCACCATGTACGCGTCGTCCTCGCGCTCGAAGCGTGCTTCTTCTTCTTCCCCTAGTTGACCTGCATCCTTGGGCGGCGTGACACAGCTGATGACTGATGGGAGGCCAGAGCGTCATTGGATGTCCCATCATCTGAAGAGATTCGGTGACACACGTACCCGCTGGTGTGAGGTCCTGTGCGTCCACCTTGCAGTAATCTCCATCCTCGTCAGAGTCGACATCATCCCCGAGCTCGAAGGGCGTGTCCAGGTGCTTTTTCCCGCCGTAGCAAGCTCAAGACACTGACGGAATGGGTCAGATAGGTGCGCAAGGTGGTCTAGACACACCTACCGAGCCCTACGCTGAACCTTCTCATCCAAAGCCTGTGATCTCGGGTTCACGGCGAGACGGGTAGACGTCTGTTAATTATCTACAGTTTCTGCCGAAATATTACCCCTCCTCCTCCTCCCACATGTCTAGCACGACACCTTGCTGGAAGCGTGCTGTTCAGTTTCCCACAATGCTTGATGACGGCGGATGGTTGCTCACTGCTTGTTTGGATGCGATATTTTCGACACGCCCGCGTATCCGTGCTCTGAATTCGTCAAAACATTCGAGAGAAGGTAGAGCAGAGCATCACTCTTCCAACGCTTCCAAGTCTCGCGTAAGATAAAAGTCCTGCGCCATGTGCGTGGCGGGGTTGAGCCTGCCGAGTGTTCTACGAAAATCATAGAATGCTTGGAGCGACGTCAGGGTGCCACCTGATATAGATGACGCTAACACATACCAAATGTCGTCTCTGCGGGGATGAGCATGAGTACAATGTCTCGAACTGCATCCGGAAGATCGCGGAGAACTTCCGCCCCTTCGACCACTCTGCAGTAAATCCATGTTCAGGCAATGGGTGCGACAAGCATTAATGCTGAAGAAAGCTGACCTTTCGTCATAGCAAGACGCGCAGTATCTTACTCTGAGCGCGTAATCGACCGAGTAAGCTTGGTCTGCCCCGCATGCCTAAGAATTGTCAGCAAGACATTGCAAGACTTAACTTGGTTCACCCACAAAACAGTTGCGACCGAAGATGAGCGCGACATAGACAAGCTCACTCATGTCTTCCGGACAGGGGGGTAGGTCAGGTACTGTCCGTAGTGCCCTCACCCATGCCACTCGACATTCCTTAGAAGTGAGGGCTGCACGGAATGCTCTGGACACCCACGACAGGTGGAGCAGGTCCAGCGGATGCATATGAGACGTGACCTGTAAGTCAATGTCTGTCATGTGTATGCAGAGTGATAGTTGATTAGGTCACCTACCTCAACTAGGATGTCCAACGGCAAGTCTGGAATATTTAGTCGGTGCTTAGCACCTGACGCGGAGGCAATGTCTCGTAGTGCAGGCATGTCCACGTGCCGAGTGGCGACTTGAACTTGCTGGGCATGCATATGTGAAGGGCGCATCCGCAAAACGCGAGCAAGAATTTGACAACAGGCTCTATCATAACATTACGCTAATATACAGTCATATAACAACAGCACACACCGTACATGAACCCAAGGCCCATGCCCCAAACACGCAGTACACCCGGGTAGGGAGTCACAGGAGCCAGACAGCAACTCAAGCTGAACACGGCGAGGAGGTGGCGTTCAGCCGTACCACTTGCTGCCGATACGCGTCTCGGACTTTGGCCGCTGCGGGATCATGGGCTCTGTGATTTCAAACACCTCGATAGCTCTCTGCAAGGACGAAATGAGTTGTGATTGAGTCAGGAAATAACGAGCACGCGACGGCGCACCTTCCACGTATGCATGTCGAATTCCATCACCATCTGGTTCTTGACAAGTCCCTCTGCGTAGTCCTCTTGCGTTGGTTGCTGGCACAGCACTTCGAGAATGCGTGAGTCAGCACGACCACGAGCACGTCGGTGTCCCAAGAGACACTCACTGATGGTGGGCTCGCCGGTCTCCTCTTCTATCTGGAACGCGCACTTCCCGTCGCGGATGAGGAAAGAGAGGTAGAAGAGGTTCTCCACGGATTGCGGGAAGTCGTGTGGGTTGATGATGAACCTGAAAATGTTTACCGCCTCACCGTCCATGTCGTTCAGGATGCGTTCGAGCTACAAGACAAGGGAGCAAGGTTCAGCTACATGCACGTCTACACGTGGTAAAGGAGGTCAACTGACCGTGGCGACGTTCTTGGTGGTTTCGTTCTCAGAGCGCGTAATATCTTCTTCCCTGATCTCCTGCGGCTTCTTCATGTCCTCCTTGTTCTTCTCGAGCCGAGCGCGCTTGCCGATATTGCGCTTCTTCTGCTCAATGGAGAGTGGCCCAAGCCTATCCAACAAAGCTGATCAGTAACATTCCAAGCCGGCTACGAGTTGCGCCATAGAACATTCGACGATGCATAGAGCGAGAGTGCCGGGTATAGGGGACGTGAAGGCAGATACACTCACATGAAGTCCATGACCGGTACCCGCTTGCTTTTCGCGAGCGCGCGCCGACCTATCCGCTCCCAGTCCAACGGCGCGCCTCCGGCATCGTACTCGCTCGTGTCCTCCTCCTCATCGTTGTCTCCTATGGGCGTGAGCGGCTTCCGCCCGCCCATGTAGGTGATGAGGCGCGCGACGAAGTCGTCCACATCGAACGCGCCGGAGCCGGACTTCATCGCACGCGCCTTGGCAGCGCTGAAGTTGGATATGTGCAAGAGGAGGGCAGAGTCGTTCGTCGCCTCATGTATTGCGCGCACTTGTAGGACATCAGACGCGGGATGTGAGGTGGGGCGCCTTGGCCAAAAGAAAGCGCACCTTCAGTGAACAGAGTATCCGCTTCACGGAGGGCAGCGGCGACCTCTTCAGTGCTGATTTCCTGTTTATCTGTGTAGTGGGTACAGTAGTTCAGATGCCATGCATGCTGCGTCCGGTCTTAACGCGTACCTTCGAACGGCCGTGTGGTCTCGCGATATTTCTTCCTGAGGTCTCTGGTGGCCTCCTGGTCCTGATCGGGGTCGTACGCCATCTCCACATCGTCGGCGGGCATGGTGGTCTTGGCTCTCAAAAAAGTCAGACAAAATAAAAGAGACTACGAGATCCAAGGAACAGCCGCGGAGGAGGGAGGAGGAGGGAGAGAAAGACAGCGTGTTTACGCGACGCGTTCACGACCCACGTGACTTCATTACAGCTGTTTGCAGAAGTCGTGTCCGCCCAACTCCGACTGACGCGCATACACTTTTGACGCGTAATATTCACGATATTGAGAAAATTCGTCCGTAGGACAACAACACACATATATACATGCTACGCCACTCCATCATGCTATGGATGCGCCCTCGACCTGTTCCAACTTTTTCTGAGTCGCAGCGTGCCCGTAATGCGGAGATAGTAATGCCCGGTCATCACTCATCTGTAGGGGTGTTCAGGGTGTTTCCGCCCCTCCAGACTCCACCAAGATTTGTTCAAGCATACATCAAAGCCGTAAGTATATATTTGAATGCTCTCCGAGGTGCTGCGAAGGCTTGGGACATGTGAGCATGCATAACTTCCACAAGCCCCAGGGACGATCGTAAGCGCCCGTAGACGACATCGCGATACTCGCTCATCTTCTGCGCTCTCCGCACTTCTGACGCTCCGTAAATACTCCTGTAGGCTTTCTGCGTCTCCCAGAGTAGTCCTCGTCAGAAGAAAGTGGCGAACGACTCGTTCAGATTTTCAGATTTTCTGAATTATTTGTGCACAACGCGTGCTGTGCAATCGGCGCCTGGCCACGACCTCTGCAAACAGCTGTATCGTGGCGGCGGCTATTTACCGTTTCGGAGATGCCGTCTACTCACCGCCTTCAAGTTGTCCAAGTTGAAGTTTGTCCACTTCTACCATCAAACAGGGATCGTGGCTAACCTGTGAACACGTTGAAGAAAGCTGCGAATACTTCGTTGATCTTATACCTCTGCACTGACAACTGTGAGACGATGAGCCTGAGTCTCAGCAGTTTTCAGTTTAGCTGCCGCTGGCTTCAAGCAAGCTTCATGTTCCTTCCTCAGGCTTATTGAGCTTATGTGGCACGAAGATGCGATATTGACTGGTAAGTACTTCATTGGTTGTCATTTGAAGCATGGAAGGCCAACAAAATCCCTGCGAAAACCCCCCGCACACCACCAGGCTAGTACGATCAACCGAATATCTCAACCATCCAAGACCGCGTCCGAATATACGCTGTCAGAGCGGAAGCGAGATATAGGAATGGAAACCGGTATGCACCCCCCGGGTCAACGCGCCTTACGAGAATGCTATTTGCTCACTGAATTCTTTATATCTCTGCAGACAAACAGCTTGTTTGGTCCTGTCTCCCTCTCTCGATGCTCCTCACCACCGCAAGCGCTAGCGCGACGCTCTGTCTGCTCATTCTCCTACCTAAGGCAGCGTGGTTCTTGCTCAAGAGGCTGTTCGTACGGCTTCCAATTGACAATATTCCTGGACCACCGCCGTCCAATAGCTGGATACTCGGTGAGTCTGCCCCGCTTTCCACCAGAGTGTGTCCCAGCCGACATACTACCCTCCAGGGCACTTCAAGAAGTTGTTTCACCGTGAGAGCTGGGACTTCCAGCATGACCTGTACAACAAGTATGGTCAGGCTGTCGTCACCGAAGGTCTGTTTGGGGTACGTCGTCAGGGGGGAGGCAGATGCAAATTGGGTCTCTGACACCTCACGCAGCGCAAATGGTTGTTTGTGTTCGACCCACTGGCACTTCACCACGTCATCTTGAAGGACCAGCATATTTATGAAGAGACGGCGCAACTCATACAGTATGTTCTCTCCTTGCCACTCGCCGGGCTCGTGTGTCTCATCCGGTTGTCTCTCTAAGGATGGACCTCCTTCTCTTTGGTCCCGGTCTGCTCTCGGTCTTAGGTACGTGGTTCGAACATTAGCATTCTTTGAACCTGTGGTGACCAATGCGTATGCACAGGAGAAACCCATCGTAAACAACGCAAGATGCTCAACCCAGTCTTCTCGATCACCCACATGCGTCACATGCTCCCGCTGTTTTACGAAGTAACAGATCGCGTACGTCTACACGACCTTGTACATTATTCCGTCTTGAACTCCGTCTCCACTTCTGTAGTTGAGGGAAGCTATTCACCGACGTGTCGAGGACGGACCGCGTACGCTGGACATGCTTAATTGGAGCACACGAATCGCCCTGGAGCTGATAGGTCAAGGCGGACTGGGGTACTCTTTTGATCCTCTGACAACGGACTCCGCCAGCCCGTACGGCGACGCGATGAAGAACCTCATGTTTGTCTATCCCGGAACCATCTCATGGTCTAAGTATCGCTGACTGTCGTGACACACAGGCCGGCAATGCTTCCGCTCATGAAGTACCGCATCATCCTCCCGGCCCTTTGCAAGTACACCAGTCCAGGGTTCCGACGCTGGGTGCTAGAGCGAATCCCATGGGAACCGCTGCAGAAGATCCGCAGGATCGTCGACACCATGGACGCTATGTCTCGCGACATATACGAAGCGAAGATGGCCGCGCTTCGTGAAGGAGAAGAGGCTGTCGTGCAGCAAGTCAGCGAAGGGAAGGACATCCTCAGCAAGCTGCGTATGTACTTAGAGCCGCGAACATTCACGTGAGAAGCGAATCGTGCTGAACCTCTTCGCAGTACAGGCCAATATGACAGCATCCGACGCCGACAAGCTTCCCGACGACCAACTCATCGCTCAGATCACGTATGTTCTATGAGAGTGCTTGGTGTATGCAAAGCTGAGACTCACCGCGTTCACAGTACCATCGTCTTCGCAGCGATGGACACGACTTCAGGCGTCTTGGCCCACATACTGCACATGCTCGCGGAGCATCCGGATATACAAGAACGGCTCAGGCATGAGATCACGAGCGCATGCCGCGCCAATGACGGGAACAGGCCCACCTACGACCAGCTCTCCGAGCTGACTTTGCTTGACTGCGCCTGTCGAGAAACTCTACGAATGTGAGATAAGCATCGAGTCTCGTCACTTGCTTATCTCTAATACAATGCGAGCAGGTTCCCGCCGTTAGTCTTCCTCCCTCGCACGTAAGCTCCCCGCCATGCTTTGCGCGAGCACATCTCACATTCTGGCAGTGCAGTGAAGGACGCGGTTCTCCCGCTCTCCACACCAATTCGCGCACGGGACGGGACTCTGATGCACGAAATCGCTGTCCCGAAGGGCACCTCTGTGGTCATCAGCATACTCGCGTCGAACCGCAATCGCGCCATCTGGGGCGAGGACGCGGACGAATGGAAGCCGGACCGCTGGCTGAAGCTGCCGGAGGCCGTGACGGAGGCTCATATCCCAGGGGTGTATTCTCACTTGTCAGTCGACATTTTCTCGGTTCGAATGTGCTGCACACTGACACCGTTCCCGAACACTCGCGTCAGACTCACGTTCTTGGGAGGCAGCCGGGCGTGCATGTGAGTACGCACCTAAGTCTCTGATGCTCTGGAATGATGCTTACTTTTCCCTGACCAAAGCGGCTTCAAGTTCTCTGAGATGGAGATGAGTCAGTTAATGCGCCGGCTGTTCTCACCTACGAATGGCGTTAGCTAACCCGGCCCCACTGACAGAGGTTGTATTGACCACGCTACTCCAGCACTTCAAGTTCTCCGTGCCGAAGGACCTAAAGGATTCGATCTTCTGGAACTTCGGAGGAGTACAATGGCCAAGTGTAGGAAGAAAGAGCGACGTATCCGAGCTTCCTCTTGGTGTCGAGTTGGTCGGGCAGGAAACAGAGGACCATTCTGCCTTCGAATAAATAGTGGTATCTGAGTATGTGATGTCGAGTTCAACCTCGCTCACTCTCGCGTGTTGTACGTAAACTTATATTGACAAGCATCAACAAAGAACTGTATCCGAATCGTTCAGCTAACTTACCAACAGCGCAGCCTACCTGGGCTTAACAGAACACGAACAAGGGGTACATCTTACTGTCATATGCAATCTGGTTCCTCACCACCTTCCCCGTCGGTGGACACCTCCGGATCTCACCCGTCGTCATCGGTCTCGTCCCTGAGAAGCTTGAAGACATCCAAATGACCCACTATGAATCCCATAGGAACCGGCACCCCGAGCAGGCTGAACTCGCGAGACGACAGGTTCTTCCCGAAGAACACCTCGTCCTCACCCGTGCCATCGGGAGCATGTTGGGTGAGCACGTCATCCTGAGCGGCGACCGCATGTTCTTGACCCGGGACAGCGCCCTGACGTTCCCGAAGTTCTTCGCCAAGGCCAGCGGATGTGATCGGCGAGCTGAGGCGGGACGTCGCGGGGTTGAGTCGGTCCCTCATAGGTATGGGCCGGGCCTCCACAAGATCCTCTTGTATCTTCCGCATCTCATCCAAATGCCACTGTCTGCCCTCCTGCCACCTCTTCGACGCCCTCTGCTTCTCCTGGTCTGGGGCCGGCACGTCGGCTGATCGAACCCGCTCAGCGAACTCATGGGCGTCGTTACGTATGCGCTTGAGGGTGCTGGCGGACAGAGAGTCGAGGATGGTAAGGTGCCAGTGGTCGTGGTCGTACGGGTCCTGATTGGAGGCGACCACGTCGGGGCCAGGAGGGGGGTGGATGATGATGGGGTCAGGAACATCCCCAGGGACGTCTGCATAGTAGAAGCGAACTCGCAAGCCCAAAGCGGACACGGCGTAGACACGGTCCGGACAATTAGTTGGGAAGTCGCGACGCAGCTGCTCGACGATGTCCCGGAGCCGCGCCCGGACCTGACTATCGGCTACGTAGCGACCATCAGCGAAGATAGCAGCTGCGGCTGCCTTGACCTTCACGAATGCCAGGGGGGTCTTCCCGATCCTTGCGGTGTAGAATCCGCCGATATCTACCTGCGCGTGATGACCGGCGACGGTCCCAGTGGGCGATATCTCCAGGTTGACAACGAACCCAAGGTGCTTAGGGAACATCGCCTCGAACAGCTCCTTGTAGGACGGATAGTACATGCGCTCGTCCACGGGCCCTTGTATACGTAGGAGTCCCTCGTCCGGGATCAGCTTGAAGTTCGTATACAGGTCCTTCCAGATTCGGACGAGTTGGTTTTGCCTACACAGGTCATGCGGGTCAGTGAGGATCAGCCACATCGACATGTATGCACGGAAGGGGCTCACCTCACCGCCCTGTAGCTTATATCGGCCTGCTCCTTCTTCCACTCCTCCATCAATCGCAGCAACCTACACCGAGGTCAGTTGTGGCATATAACGACGAAGGAAATGTCAACTGCTTACTCGGCTTCCTCTGCGACCTTCGACGCATCCTCGGGTACAGTCAGCGCAAGGCCTGGCGCTGCGGAGCCAGTGTTGAGTTTGGTGCGCTTGACGTCCGCGCGCGAGCCGCTGTGTGAAGAGCGAGGCTCCTTAGATCGCTTGAGGCGGTTGAAGGGGCGTGCAGAGGATGACATAGGAAAGAGTGGGGATGGTGGGAGAAGATGATGGGGTTAGGGAGGGAGCTAGTGAGAGACTGCTCAGTGCACACGTGGGATGAGTTCATGTATAACATTGATAGTAGCCTCCCGTGCTCTTGTTACGAAAATAGAGGACAGCAGCACACTCAGACGGGCTCCGCCCGCCCTCGTCTGCCGCCGTCTCCGTCTCTCGAGTCTGCGACACTGAGCTCTGAACATTCTTAGATAAATGGCGATCGAGATGTTTTACTATAGAAGATGTCTGCACGAACGATTGGTGCGCGTTCTCTCGGTGTGCCAAGAGGATGTAAACAGGCAATCAACAATTAAACTATATCCAAACCGGTCAAAGAGGAAACGCGAGCTACCGACCGCCTCGGGTTCCAAGTCTAGAGTTGCTCCAGCAACTTGAGGGCCTTCTCCCGGTCCTCCAGAATGCTGTTGTGCATGACCCACGCCATCGTACTCTCCAACTCATCCCCAATCGCATCCAACATCTCCCGAGGATAATCGCCCTTGGCGCTCTGCTCAGCAGTGATATGCTCCCAGTCAAGCTGGCGGAGGTGATACAGGTCGCCGTTACGCTGCGAGCCGAGCTGAACGCCCCGCGCGAATGGCCTGCGCAGCTCGTCGTGGATCTTGAGTGCCTCGGAGACATTCGAAAGTGTCACCGACGGGTGAGATAGGATGGTGGCCAGAATGAAACCGTCCTGGTGGTCGCACGTGTGTGAGATCATCTGGAACGGTAGGAACGCGAACGGTAAAACGCTCACCTCAATTGCCTGACCAGCACCTGAGCCTTGATGCGGCGTCATTGCGTGTGCCTATATGCGCAAGATCAGAGCTAAACCATAGCATAGCATGGACATCCCTTCTACATACCGCATCGCCGATCAACACCACTCTTCCACTAACATTGGTGGGCAGCTCGCGGACAGTGTTGACCGCCCAGCTCAGCGTCTTGTCCATTGCCTATAGTCAAATCGAGTAAGCAAGCAGAATGGGTGCCTCTGAACGTATTGGGACCTTGAGAAGATCTTGTACACTGGGACTCCACCCGTTGAACTTCTTAGCAACTTCCGCTCCGGTGGTTTCTGTCACCCAGGGTCCGTCATATGTGGACCCTTCTCTGCCCGGGGTCCTCACAAACGCGGCGATATTAACGGCTTCCCCGCGAGCAACCGGGAACGAGACGATGTCCTGTGACTCCATGGTTGGCTTCGATGAGAAACGA
The DNA here is from genome assembly GCA_022592435.1 of Cerioporus squamosus. Lineage (NCBI taxonomy): Eukaryota > Fungi > Basidiomycota > Agaricomycetes > Polyporales > Polyporaceae > Cerioporus > Cerioporus squamosus. Next base: position 167,424 of record JABYQS010000075.1, read on the forward strand.
GCAGGATTGGATAGCGAACGCACCCTGTCCTTTCCAATGAACTGCCATCATAACGAAGGCGTCGGCGCTCGGATATTCATGATATACGCGCGGAACACGTACCACGATAGGCTTGTCTATGTCTTTGAAGGCGGTTCCTTCCAGCTTGTCAACGGGCACAACGCCTCGATACGCAACTTGGCCGGACCACACTGGGTCTATCATCGTGCGTAGCTTTGCAGCCTGCTGGCTATTTCCATCGTTCTCTGCGACTTCAGCAAGTTCGCTGAACATCGTGCGGCGGACAGCCGACCGGATGCCGTCGCTCCCTACTAGGAGATCGCAAGTAGCCGTAGTGCCGTCCTTGAATTGTAGGACAATTAGATCCAGACGTCCAGCCTTCGGCTCAACGTAAGCGGCCAATCGCTTGGAGTAGAAGATTCTATCCGCCGCCTGGAGGTGCTTGACGAAAACCGCCTGCAATTCAGAACGGCGGAAGGCGAAGACTGTAAAAGGTGAGATACCATGGGCGTAACCACCAGGATATAGTAGACGCACGAGCTGGTTTGATAACGCGAAAATCGGCGGCTTCCGGTTCGTCGCCCTTGCGATAGTGCAACGCCATTGCTGAGACATGTGTAAACTACACCAGCCGCGATTGTAACATCGATGTACGTACCTGCAGAGTCCCGGGTGCCGGCGATCTTGTGTAGGTCATCCTCGAGCCCGAGGTACTTGATGACTTCCATGACCCGCGGCCACACTCCAAGGCCGGCACCGAGCTCGGTGAGCTCAGCTGCGCTCTCGTATATGTCGACGTCAACGTCACTGCCGTACTTCTGCAAGAACAGCGCAAGGAGGAGGCCTCCGAGACCGGCTCCACTGATCCACAAGCAATGTTAGACAGACTCCAGAGACAGTGATATGAACACATACATAATGGCGACACGGATTTTGACTGTGGAGACAGGAGTGGTAGAAGACATACTCGGGGAGGTTCTTGCCAGTGGTTGCTAGCGAATTGTAGGATGAGACTGTGTGTGTGATGCTCTGGCTCTGGGGACGGACTCGACTGAGCTTTATACGAGTCAGCTCGCATTCCGACGCTCAACCGACTGTCATCTGTCCGTTGACGGGTACTTGGTACATGCATGCCAGGGGTCGTATCGGCGAACCCCACTACCTAACCCGAGCCAGTGCTCGAAGTGGTCACATTATGCCAACGATCTCGCCCGTTCGACCCCCGAGGCGGATGGCAGTCTGTATAGCATCCGGTACCTAACACTCAGTCAGCACCGTTAGTGCTGGAGCATACGTGCGAGCTGGACGCATCATTTCTTACTGTTGGTTCGCAGGTATGGGTGTGCAGAGGGGCCATGATAGCCCGAATATCGCGAAGGAGCCAGCGTCTCTCCTAGCGTTCCCCGGCGATGAGAACTTTGATAGTCATACAAATCGACGTGGAAGCCAACCTTGCACTCCGGTTCGGAGATGTGCGTCTATTGAACATTCGCATCGTTGGGCGAGGAGGCCGGAGATGACCAGATCTGAGCCTCTACGCAAGACAACTCAGCGGTAGCTCGAGTATAACGATCTCACGAGACCTCTTGTACCTGGTGATGGATGGTCAGACTCGTGCAAAGACGCGGAGGCACCTTGGACGTACTCGTTTGACGAACTTCTCCCCATATCAGGCGCAAGGAACACGCGCGAGATTCTTCCGCTGCGATAGGCTCAGCGGTCTGCTTATCCCGTAGAATTGCAGGCATAATGACGTACCACTTCGATTGAGCAGCTGCGATGCCGTCGGTATCTCGTAAAGACAGGAAATCTTACCGATGCAGCACATCCGTCCGCTGGCTCGTTCGGCAGACCGTGACTTTCCGACCCGTCTTCTTGAACCCACACCGGTTGCCGTGAGTCGGCAGAAGTCCTCACGTGCAATGGTTAAGACGCGCCGTGCGGCCATCAGGCGGGCAAATCACTTTGAATATGTGGCTATGAAGGATCGCCAATGCATTCGAATCTCCGCATGATAGCGTGAGCGAGTCGCCTATTAGTATTGCTGACCAAAGAACAACCACACCATTACAGTGAACTCCGCTGGGATCGTACCCATCGTCACAGAGGACGTCAGTGGCCGAGTCAGCTTACGAGACTAGTTGACTGTTGCGCCGCTTTGACGACCCCCGCTTCGCATGACAGGTACCTGACGGGGCTGCGGTTGCTGACGTCGTCTCCTGCGTCGACGTCGACCCGATGCTGTTCGTGGCGGACTCGGTAGCAATGCTGGAAGGAGTAGCACCTTCGGAAGTAGAGGTCGCGGGTGGAACACTGGTTGGACTGGCGCTCAGGCTGGCTGATGCGGGCGGGGCTGCTGTCACTGAGCTCCCAGCGTTGGAGTCCGGGACCAACGTTGGGATAGGTCCACCGGGGAACTTATAATACTTCTTGACGTTGTAGGCACCCGAATTGTCTGGAGGCGTGTAGACCTGTCGCCACGTTCGTCAGTATATGCTAAACATCACATTTCGCAGACACCCACATCGACCTCAATACCAGGGTCGTTCGCCTTATATGCTCCCGGGAAGTGGACGATGTCGGAGGATGACGGGACAAGGTTCCCGGTGCCCTTCACTTCGACCTGGATGCATTGGGGGTAGAACTCGGCTCCCCCCTCCGAATGGTCGTTGGCCAGCTGAAGCGCAATGATCTGCGTATCCAGTCAACATCATTGACACGCACGAACGGAGTGCGAGAGACAGATAGGGACGAACTTCGTGCCTGATCATGTAGTACCCAGGCTTCAACTTATCGGGAATAGTGACTTGGATAGGTTTACTGTTGTCTGCCAGGCGCAAACGCGTCAGAATTATATCCAGCAAGTCAATCATGACACTTACGGGGAAGCAACCCTTGAACCCAGTCCGTGTCGCTGCTATTAGCGGCCCCTAGCTGGTCTATCTTCTGCCAACCCAAGCCGGACGGATCGGTGACTTTGCTACACGGCTGCCCACACGACGCCATATACGTAATTATTGGCCCCGAATCATGGGGCCACTTGCGTGCACTTGGAGTCAGAATTGTGCGCCGCACCGACGTGGGGAAGACGCACAGGTTTGGTCCATTCCATAGTCGCCACGCTGCCGGCATCAACGGGTACGTCCAAGGTGGCGACCTTGGCTCCCTGCCCGCACGTCATGCTCTTGTCGGTGACATCCTTCACAGGACCGTTGTTTACCACCGCGCGAATCGGACTAGCCGCTGAATGTGCATCGCCGTCAGTAACTTGCCTTGGAACGTGTAGAGGAGACATACGTACCGCCAGTCGGCTGCTCCGGGTCGGCCTCTCCAGCGTATGTCTTGCCATTTGCAGTGAAACTGATCACGACACCATGCGCCGCCACATGGGACACAAGAGTGCTGATTGCGAGGAGGGCGGGGTTTAGCAGGTGCATGGAGGATAACACAAGCGTATCGTAGAAAGGAAAGGAATAATACTGTTGAAGAAGGTGCTGAGTAGGCAGAGTGTATGCACGAGAACCCGCACCATGGTCCCTTTTATACCAACAACCGACTATAGCGCATTCGTCCCGAACAATACGTGTTAGGTAGTCTCCAGTGCTATAGAACACAAAAGAAGGCGGTGAAGACAACTGCGGGGGTATCGTTGCACTGCGCAACGGCCCAGCATGGCGACGATGTAGGCGCAGGTATGCAGCATGGTGGATGTGCAGACGTTAGACTAAAGCTACTTCACCCCGAAGCAGGAGGTGCTCGACGACGTGGTATGGCGTCAGAGATATCTGTCCCTTCTGCATCTCGGTAGCGGAACCACTGCACGTTGTCACGGTCAGCGCAGAACGTAGCGCAATACTACACAGGTACGCACTCGGGTAGTCGCATAGGAGGGCAATCGACAAGCGCGTGCGCGAACACTGGTCGCAGCTTATCAGGTGCCGGTACTGCATGAAGAGCCGCAACTTTCAGTACGAGCGGGGTGCGACGGACAGGAAGACGTACTCATCGGTGGCATGAACGCCACATCCTCATCCAATTTCCGTTGCTCTGACGGGAGGCTTTGCAGGACAGCCTGGTTGAAGTGGTACTCTACGGTCTTCGCATATCTGGTGGCCGGTAAGTACATATTGCTCAGTCAGATTCCATGGCAACTTGCACGAGATGCATGGCACTAACCTCTTGGCGTGGTCCAGTTCAGCCTTTGACAGCCGTTCATGGAGTTCACGAGTAGTTGCTATGTGCCTTGCATACTTCTCGATCTGCGTGCACTCAGTATCGAGGCAACACCACAAGAGGTAAGGATGATTGTGACATACCTTGTGTAGTCGTGTCCTGATGTATGACCGGATGACGAATTTGACGCGCTCAATCTCGGTTTGAACGAGCATTATGCGGAAATGCTCCTCCTCCGAAGAATCCGGGTCAGCGCGCAACAGTTCAACGTCGTTCGACTAGAACTAGATGTCGTCAGTGACATCACGATGCACCCAACCACTTCCTCCCTTCCCCCGACTACACCCGAAGGAATGCACCCTCACCTGTTTCCTGATGTGGTCCAGCAATCGTCCTAGAAGCATCTCCTGTCCAGGCAAGATGTCCGGCGCGTGTCGTTCGTTGAACCAGTGGCGTATGAGCTGTTGGAATGGTGTTTCCTCGGCCAAGTCTTGTGCCAGAACGCCCTGCCGACCTCCTCCGAAGTCGTCTGCGATGGGGAAGTCGTCGTCGTCTGGGGCGTTCCGAGCGCGATCAACGAAGGAGGGCCCGGCTATAGGCGCGTAGAAGTCGTCCTCCCAGTCCGCAGACATGTTTGGTGCGTGAGTAGTCAACGAGGGGAGCGAGATGAAGATTGGATTCAGACTATGTAGATGATGGTGGCAAGGAAGAGAGACTGAACGCGTTCCGACGCGTCTTGCCGGTCATGTGGCTTGGGCCTGCTAAGCGCCGGAACAAGCTCTCTAGTCCGAGTCGTCGGCGGTTTGTACCAGGTTTGTATGGCAGTGTATGAACGGTATATGCGATCGAGTACATCGGGTGCAAATGTTCGTAGCATGGCGTAGATAGCGAGAACATCTTCAGTTAGATCCGCCATTGGTACTCGGAGGTGAGAGGAACCCCGACGCCCGCCATCCCGCCACCCACTTGTGTACAATCTCATGTCCAAGTTCAGGTAGGGTATCGAGGGTATGTGAGTGCGCACGCGCATTCTTTGTGTCGAGCTCCAGGAGACTGACAGGTCTGCGTTTGAAGAAAGTCAACGATAGCACTGCAGGGTTGTGCGGGACCAATTCTGCATCCTTCTCAGACGCCACTTGCTCTAACGCTGCGAGCCATATGTCAAACGAAACCAAGAGGACTCCCAGCTCTTCAGCAATAGGCGCAACTAATATTCGCCATGGGACTGGTTGAGGGTGGACTAGATGTAAGATTGATCCCGCAGGGGACTTGCGCATCTCCGTGAAGGCGCGGGCGGCAGGATAGCCGGGAACAAAGGACACAGTCTGCATAGTTCAACGAGTGAGGTGCGCAGTCGGTATTGCAGCGTAAGTACTCACTTCATCAATGTCCGGAAGGCAACCTAGGGACAAGGCAGACTTGACAATGGGAGGGAACCACTCGTTCTCCTTCCAGTACCCGTTCCGATCTCCGCACACCTGTCCTAGCCGTACGATCACGGCAGGTAGATTCGCGGACTCCCCTGCGTTGATGAGTACTTGTTCTGCCACCCACTTCGCCTCAGAGTAGCCTGTTCCCATAGCGGAGGATGGATCCACTCGAACCTCTGGTATTGGCAGACCAAGCTGGCAATCTGTGGGACGACCTAAACTCGTCGGATGCACCCGGATGATTCAAGCCACTTACTACGAAGGACCCCTACGGTGCTGACTAACTGCAATGTCGGCATTTCCACGTAAGGTGCTCTGAGCGAGAGTTCGACGAGGTTCCGCACAGCCTTCAGATCGGGTTCGAACGAGGCAAGGGACAGATTGACGTCGACCTTCCAGGCTGTCGACAAGGGAGCTCATTTATGCGAACGATGTCCGTCAAAAACTACGTGCACATACCGTTGTGCATGATATGGGTGACGGAGTTCCTGATCTGAGAACATACGGCAAGTCAACGGCTGCATCCACTCAGCGGTCGACTAGGACGCACCTCTTCGAGCAGAGCGGTCTCAAGCCCGATATCCGAGACGTCCAGTACAGCTTCCACCATCCTGAACTTCGGTGAGTCAAGCAGACTCTCATCGAGCCCTCTCTGCCGGAAGGACGCTCGCTGCCTCTCCATCGTCTGCGGGCCTGGTCTGTTGAATGCATAGACCTTCTCAACGGCTTCGTCGAGCAGAAGGTGTTCCAATACATCGCAGCCAAAGCCGGCAGTAGTCCCAGTGATCAAGACGGTATCCTTGCCCTGCTGGCGTTTCCGAAGTGGAGAGGGTCGGGAAGGCAGATTGGACGAGTACATTGCCGCCAAGTCGACGAGGTCTTCAGGAGTCATAGCTTCGGTGGGGGGTTCAGGGTCGTTCTGTACAATTGCCAGTACCGCATTGCTCAGTGCGGTGACAGAAGGCGCCTTGAACACTATATTCATTGGCAGTAGGCGAGCGATATCTGGAGAGGTCTCGCGGACAGCACTTAGGATGGTATTGCGGATCCACGTCGCTTGTAGGCTGCATGCAAGTTCGTCATCAGCCGAACTGATCAGTGCGAAAGACGAGGAGAGGCTGACAGACCTGTCACATCCGCTCCGGAAGAAGTCGGCACTATCATCCGGGAGCGGGCGCATCAAGACCCTCCGGACGACATCGCGGACATAGGTCTTGGTAGACTCGCCATCCCAGAGCGAAGGAACGGGGATGTCTCCTTGCACGCTGTTCTCCACGCTCGTATAGAGCGCGTCTATCTCTGTAGCGTAACGTTGGAGGATCGGTCCTCTACGGATGTTGCCCTTGGCGTTGTAGTCGAACGGCTTAGTCGGAGAGGTGACCAGAATCATCTGGGTAGATAGCATTCAGCGGAAGAGCCAGTAGAGTGCAGATCTCTACGTACCTCTTTGAAATGCGAGACTGCTGAGGTGCGGTCGCATCGACACGCTCAATAGTAGGCCTATAATGAGTCAGACTATAGTCTTGATGCTAACTAGATGGAACGTACCATATCATGTTCCTGAACTTGGCAAGGCCGATTCATCTGTAGGATCG
>JABYQS010000750.1:0-14226 GCA_022592435.1 Cerioporus squamosus
GGCATCGCGGTCGACCAGTCCTGCAGCATGGCGTCATCAGCGTACGCAGGGTATGTCGCGTGCTGACATCCGATAGACATGCTGGGGTGGTGGGCTAGCTCAGTCGTGTCGCAGGACAAAAGCGTTGAGGAGCAGGAAGGAGAGAGGAAAACAAGCACATTCCAAGAACATATGTGGGAACGAGGGTCATTGGGCCAGTAGCCGTCGGCCGTAAGAACCTGAGTCGAATTCGTCTTCGCGTTGTTCTTGGGTGTGATTCTCCAAGCGGGTGTGGGGGAGCCTAGTCCCCTTCGGGAGAGGCCGTGGCATACGCGTAGACCTGTTTACGTCCTCCAGGCTCCTCTGTGTGCGGGTCCGTGCGCAACAGCTTCGAGAAGCCTCAGGGAAGGCTACGTATTCCGGAGGCTGTTAGAGGCCGTTCATGAATCACTGGATATGACAGACGCGTCGGGTGCCCGCCCGCGCGCAGCCACGCGACGCAGGTATCAACGATGATGGGTGTCTTGAGGTGTCTTGTCGATAAAAGTCGATCGGGGAGATCTGTATGTTATCCGCAGTTAGGGCTGTCGCGGAAGCAAATGGTGCTTGAAGTGATTTTCGACTGTCCCGCCTCGTCGGTATCCGGAGACAAGAAGCGTTCGCATCAAATAAGACATCATGAGGTAGAAAGGCTCCCGAATCCGAGTCTCCGGCTGCGAATCAATTACGATTCCTTCCCTGTTCCGGGGGTGATGATGAGACGGGCTTTGGTCGTGTTTATGACTTCCGTCCGCTAGACTGATCATCTCTGATCATTGAGCGTTGACAGGCGTTGACCTGGGTATTGAGCTGAGATCTTTTGGGCGTTGGAAGTGATGGCGTACCTTGGAAGTGAGGCCTGGAGTAGGATGACTGGATGTACTCTACGACAACACACGACACAAGCGAAGATCTCGGAATGTCGACCCTTGATCTGGGTTCTACTTGTTGGAAGCCATCAGTCATAGGGTAATCTTCATATCCACGGCAATAAACTGACCAGTGATCTCCAGGCTCGAAGCAGATGTTTGGACCCTCAGTTCCGTACGAAGTTCAGAATCACGCGTCTCGACTCTCGACCAAGAGACTCCTTTTCTCGAATGGCCAACGACATTTGGCCGGCGACGTGCAAGGTTTGTATGGACGACAGCTTGAGAGAGGCTGAGAGTATCTATATCAGCGGCAATGAACAGCATTGCCGAAGGTTGCAAGACATTGAGGAAATGCTGCTTTCCCTGGTCAAGGAGACCATGGCAAGGCACGGATCACAATCGACTGGCGGCATGGGACCCCGGCTCGAAGTCAGCTGAAGCATCGAGTGGGGTGCGGTAGATTGGGTGTGAACTTTGACCGCAATAGTTCCGCAGTAGGATGGGGTTGGTATGTGCGCCAACAGCCCACAAAACCACTGGCACGGCGCAGTATTGGACATGTACGTCGAGTCGTGATGACAGAATTGGTGATGAGGATGAATCGCGGTTTTCAGTGTTATCCTCCTGTTTGGATCTGTCAATCGTATATATATTTACTTCAATGATGCATTATTCTGTTAAATAATCAAGCAAGCATGCACTCACCGGAGCCAGCATATGTGTTACGGGCCCTTACGGCGCGTGGAGGCATCGACAGCGCGCGACGCGTCAGTAGAAACTGTATCGCGAACAGTCACAATGTCCCGTGCAGCGTGACTATCGCGTCGCGTATGACGCGTTTGGCGCTCAGTTGGGTTGTTGAACCGGCAGTTGATCTATAGGTGTAGCGCAGACCTGACTTGACTGAGTTTGAATTTGACTTACTATATTTGGTAGCAAGTAACTCAAGTAAACAATCAGCCACCCGATGTTCGTACTTGAATTCCCGCTTCGTTTCTGCAGTGTTTGAGCTCAAAAAAAGGGCCAAGGGGTAGACAGAGTATGTACCAACACAATGAGGGTATGGGCGTAGGACGGGATTTGGGCAGGAGGGGGAACAATTAATTCCTGGTCGCACTGCTGATAGATAGGCATTCAGCACATCATACAGGCTTGCGAGCCTCTCCTGCATGGCATCGTGCCATAAATCACACCTGAGACTGTACAAATACATGCATAAGAGCTTATGAAGAGGTTTGTTATGCAGGTGAAGCCCACAAAAATGCACCAAATCTGCGCGAGCGCGCCCTGTACCGCTGTTGTGCAATTCCCGGCGCGTTAGCGCCGGAAAGAAAAATCGGTCAACCTCCCAAGTACCTCAGAAAGACGCAGATAATAGCGTCTAACGTGCCCGAGGTGTCACTTAAATAATTTTCATTGAGAGGAGCCATAGAGAGCCTGCACGGCCTGCGGCCGTGAATTAATTTAATTAATTTCAATTAATTTTCGAGGCGCCGCTACGCCTATAGCTCAAGTGCCTGAACCCCACCTAGTTCTTGTTCACGGTACTCGTCAAGATGCTCAGCACACGGCCTATCTCACTCAACGCAGACATAAATGCTCCTATACACACTATCCTCAACACGAAGACTCCTGGGCGGAAGGGTGCAAAGGGACGGAACGCCCTCCAGGAGAACGCCATCCACACCGGATCCAAGACCGTTCTCACCAAGAAGAGTATCCTCCAGACTCCATTCCGCCCCGGAACAGCCCGTGAGTAACGCATGGCTGGGTACTGGGGCATGGCTACTGAGAAACATGTCGCTCGCAGATGGGAAGAAGCCACTCGTGTCCGTGTCGGTGACACGGCCACTCATGGACAAGACACCTTTCCCCAACCGCGTGGCAGGTTCCAGTTTCGGGAAGGCAGGGAAGACCCCGGGACTTAAGTTGTCCAAGCTTACCCTCCTGGCTCCTCCGGAAGCTGAAGCAAATCCCTCATCTCCGGACGTTGCGCCTCTCCTCCGACCTTCGAGCACGCGGAAGAGCCTCCGGGGACGGCTTAGTCAGAACTTCAAGACCCCGCTTACGAAGGGCAACCACTGGGATGTTAGTCCGGGCGATATGGGAGTGCTTGGTGGCGGGCTGGTTGATGACGCGAAGCCGGAGACAGAAGCGGTTGTGGCGGATGAGGACGACGAGATCGAGTACATGCCTCCAACTGCGATCGGTGAGTGTGTGCTCCTTTCAGCGTATATCACCTGGGCTAAGCGTGCGTGAAGAACTCCCCTATGAGCCGCCGTTCGAGATGCCCGACTACAAGACTATGGGCCGGAATCTGTTCGCACTTGGCCATGGTGGTCTGGTCGACGACACCGCGGATATCTTTTATGCTGCGAATATCGAAGACCAGATAGATGTCAAGGCTCTCCTGGCTGGCACTGGTTTCACCCCAGGGCCGTTGGCGCTGCACGGGCTGGAGCTTCCAGAGCTAGGTATGTCCTCACATGCGCCCTTCACTCCCTAATACCTGCTCAATGGAGGCGCGTATACCTAGAGGATGACAGTCCCTTCGCTCGCAAAGCTCCAGTATCAAAGCCCGCTGCCCCAGGAGCGCCGCCCAAACCAACTGGACCGCTATCTCGCGTACCTTCTGCTCGACTACCTCCTTCTCGGATGCAGCCTCCATCGAAGCCCGCTACCACCGTTCCCTCATCGCAGCTACAGAGCCGCTCGTCCTCACGGGCAACCACGTCTTCTGGCGCCGGCACCCCAGCTCCCATCCCTGCGCGCACCGCTCCTGCACCTGCCCTCGCCCCAGGCCAGACGCGTACCTCCGCTCTGCGTGCCGCAAAGGCAGCGGCAGCGTCGAACAGCACAACCACTCCGAACCCTGGGAGGCCGACAGCGGCAAGTGCGAGCATCCGCCCTGCGGCCGCAGCCCCGGTGAGGAAGCCAGGTGTAACTCCTAGTAGTACGACCGGTACAAGAGTGCCCGTGCGTGCGGCGAGCATTGCGGTGCGTCCCGCGACTACGACTGGTACTGCCGCAGCTAGTGTCCGTCCGAGGTCAGCTACGGTCGTCGGCAGAGCCCGGCCGGTCAGCGGGGCTGGCGCGCCGACGAGGAGCAAGGCTGATGAGGATCATCTAGCGGCGATGTTGCAGAAGGCACACGCGGAGGCTGAGGAGGACTTCCACTTTGACATCTGACATTGGGCAGCTGGGCTGTTCGTCGTATATGTTGTTCCAATTCATTGATACTTGATGTCGTGTTTGTTCTGTAGGACTGAGGAATGTAAATCGCCAATCATTCTATGTATAATACTATTACATCCTGTACGCATGAGGTAGCGTATCGCTCTTGATCAGACAACGCAAGATATATGGACACATCAGCAAGTTCGCAGTCCTCAAGCAATGGAAGTGGAAGCAAACGAGGGAAAGTCAGGTTCGCGATGAACGTTTCCAAGCTGGGAAGTCAGGTAAGTGGGACCGCAACCAGCCTCTTCGCCCCTTCTCACCCTTGCCTACCGTTGCAGGCACCCCTCGCACCGTCGGGGTTACGACGGCGACGCGTGGACGAGGAGGCTCCGATTGCGCCGCACTCACGCCGGACGACGAAGATAAAGTCCCGGATGGCGCGGGTCCGTCGTTGTCAATGTCGTCCTGCCTCTCGGTCCCGTGCTTGGTTGGAACCGTTGATGTCGTCGCACGTCCGGCGCTGGCGTCCTGTGCGCTCGGACTCCGGACCTGGGTGGAATTCTTCGACCCGCTCGAGCTAGGCTCCCGAGGTAGGGTCACCGCAGTGCCACTAGCACCGCTGACCCCGCCCCCGAGTCCCCCGCGCGATGTTTCAGGTTGGCTCTTGTCTCCCGCTGACGGTGGCACCTCGCCGTCGACGACAGCTCCGGAAGTCACGTCCTTGTCCGGCACAGTCCCTGCGAACACGTCGCCCCGCGCTCCGCGACTGCGCTTCGCTGCTGTCCCCGGGCGATCGGCCTCGAACGCGGTGCGCCCGACCGTGGCGCTCTTCTGCTTCGGTACGGGAATGCGACTGGGGCTGCGGACACGATTCCGAGGGGGGTAGGTGCGCGTGTCGTAATCGTTGACTTGAGCGCCACCAAGACTGACAGTGGGCGTGGTACGACCGAGGTAGCCCATGTCCTCCAGCTCGCGCTCGTCCGGCTCACTGCTCGACATTGGGTCTGGGCTCTCGCGGAGGACTTGCGGGACCTTACTGTGGATCCGGGAACGCGAGGGGATGACGGGGTCTGACCACCCTACGCTGGTGCCAGCCTTCACGGTGAATTTCCGAGTGAGAGGGGTTGTCTTTGGGCGCAGGTCGCGGTAGTTCTCCTCGTCGTCCGAGAACGCGAGTTGCGGTGGCGGCGTGTACAGTCTCCCGCCCGGTTGGCTATTCGCCGAATGGGGTCGTAGGTCCATCTCATCGTCGCTGGGAGCGTCATCGTCATCGAGAACATCATCTAGCGCAGAATCGGGGGCCAGGAAGTCGACCGAGCGTGACCGCCGTCGCTCCGGGGTTACTGTCATTCCGGATGAACGTTCGACCCTCACGTCGCGCGACCATCCACGGGCAGGCGGATGATTACGACGAGGAACGGGCACGGATGTACGTCCGTTACGGGTGCCGTTGCCTCGACCAGACCTGTCAGAATTAGTGATGGGTGGCGAGGGAAGTAGACTGCCCCCGCGACGTGGCCCTTGCATTGGCTCAAGCCGAGCAGGCCCATGCTGGACGCTCTCCAGCGAGTCGTGGTCGTCTTCGTTTGGGGGCCACCGGCCGGATACGTAGGGCGCGGAGTTGGACCGTGTGCGCTGGAGTGGTACAGCTGCTGCAGGAGCGAGATACGTGCCGCTCCTCTTATCGCTCTGGACCCTGACCGCTTTCGGCTGAGGTAGGGGCTGCGGCTGAACGCTGTCATCCGAGGGCCTCAATGAGACCTCAGAGCTGGTGGGTGCAGGTGTGGCCCAGACTTCAACGCCTAGTCGGTACGCCTTCGCTCGCGAGTTGGACTCAGATGCCTCAGATGTGAAGGTCAGGCGCAGCGTCAGCTCGTCTCCGTTGCTGGATTCCAGGACGACCTCCTTCGATGCGATGCCGCAGCGGAATGCCCACGAGTGAACATGCACGGGGTGGTTGATGAAGTGCTGCTCGTCTGCGAACTGTCCTTCGAGGACGCACGCTGCGTTCCGCGACGAGACGAGGACACCGAGAAGCCCGAAGCGCGAGCCGAACTCGCAACTGCACCGGCCAACTTGGATGCTGATGTACTCGGTCGCGTTCGAGAGCACGACCCCGGACGCACTGGAGGAGAGTGTACGGCTGAGCACTCGGTCGCGCAGTGCGACGTCGACATCGCCGCCGGGAGAGACCCGGTACCCTTGCAAGGACAGCAGTCGCCGGGACCATCCCGCCAAGCGCACTTCGAACGCGTCCCGCGCTTCACGTAGGGTGGTGTGGATGGACGCATCGCGCTCAAGACCGTTTGCGGCGGTTGAAGGTCGATGAGGAATGTAGACGTCGTCAAGCACGAAGCGTCCCCGTGTGACGCAGTGGTAGACTTGCTTGAGCGTCAGGTATGTCGCTCGGGAGTAGTGCGACCAGAGGATCGGATATTGTCCGTCGCCTTCGATGAGCTCCTTGACGCGTCCGACGATGGTCCCGACGAAGTACTGCGTCGCGGACGCTTGCGCCTGTGGTCGCAACAGGAGTGCGAGCAGCTTCCCTTGAGAGTCCTCGCAAGCGAGTAGGGCGAGGTGTGTGGGGAAGTTTGCGTTCGCGTCCTGGGAGATTACGGCGACGAGGGGAAAGCGAGCGTGGATACCGTATGAGGTCGTAGTGTAGATGTGGTAAGCAGACTCTGGAGAGATGCCCAGTCTGTAAGCGAAGGCCTCACGCGAGAGGGGAACCAGATGCGCGGTGGATTTGAAGTCGCTGGGAGCCTGTGCCAGAAGGTACTGCTTGAGAGACGGGGCGATCGGAAGAGGTGATTGTCCCGGGGCGGGATCAGGAGGCAAATGGGATGGATTCGAGAACGTGAAGTTATGGCGTGCGAGGATGGGTCCCCAGGCGAAGATCGTCTGGTCAGGGATATGCTTGAGGATCTCCTCCTGCAGACGAATGAACGCGTAGCGACCCTCTCCGTACGTCGTCGGCATGTTGACCCCGAAAATGCCCATCAGCGAATACGCTTCGTCTTCTTCGCGGCTAGTCTCTCTAGAAGCCGCCCAAGACATTCGGCGGGCCACGCTGACGTCTTCAAGAGGCTGCTCCAGGGTAAGGACGGCGCGCTCGATCCCTGTCACGCTTTCGACGAGTGGGGCGAGAGTGTGCTTGGAACCTATCACCCTCCACTTGTCCGAAAGGAACAGGACGACACTGGGCGCAAGCAACTCCTGGAGCGTCCACCCGCGCGTAAACCATTTGCTGCTCCGGAATTGTTCTCCTTGCTCCTTGTCGTCCGCAGCGTCGCTGACGTCCTGAAGAATGGCATAACACGCGCTTGCGTAGCGGTACCAATTGTACATCGAGTTGATCGCCTCTGAGAGCTCAGAGCTGCTCGTTTTGTCGATGCAGGCGGAGTCCGCCCACCCGAGGTCGAAGCCGTCGTTGCGCGCAACCTCGCAGAAATGGCGTATCTTCCTGGATAGGTGAGGAAGAGCAAGTTCTCCGCGAGGCACCGACGCTTGAATCGCGCACACGTCCTGATAGGTTTGCTCTGGGACGTAACCAAGGTCTCCCTTCTTCGCCCATACGTGAGACAAGATCGCGTAGCGGACACGACGGGGATCCTCAACCCAGCGAAATTCGCCAGTGTTGGTGTCGAGTAAGCGCATGATCTACTGCTCTGAGGAACATCAGTACTTGTTCAAGCGCGTAAATGGAGCGATATGTAACGCACATGTGCAGCGTAGCCTGACAGCGAAGTGTGTGTTTCGATGCTATGCGAGTGCGTGCATGAGGCTGTTATGCGCCAACCGCAGGTGGGAGCTTAAGAGGGTAAGCAGTATGTTGGGACAGATTGTCGTGACGGAGTGCGAGCGTACCTTATAGGTGTACCAGGGGCGAGATGTCCTGAGAAAGCGGACTGCGCCCGCCCGACCGCATTGGCATCCTTCCAAGCACGGCATAGAATGGCAGATCGCCGGTGCAATTATGGCACAGCATGAACTTTAAGGCGACACAAGTCAGCAATATCCCCGGCCCAGCATAAGACCCACGGACCTTCAGACATCCCTTGGTAAATGTAGGTTGAACTCGGACTCGAATACCGACTGTCATGCCATGTCATGACCTCTGCAGTGGACGACCCGAATTGTCATACCATGAGTTCTGGTCCCAGGCTCTTCGTGACATCTCATCATCCACGCGCGGTGGTAAGGTGCCACACTTTGTTCGAGTTGGGATAGATGGAGACGCTGTGTTGCAAGGTTCACGGTACCAGCTGAGACGCCTGTGCCGTGATTCTCGGAGAACGGTATTATGCCTTCCGGAGGCTAGTGTGACCACATCGGCGTTGACGACAGTAGGGAATCGGGGATTCGAGCTACATACATACCGGTCGGTCTTGTGTGCGTCCCATTCATCTCGATAGTCCGGACAGCTATGACCGCTGACTTGCGATCTCGTCATCCCAAGAGTTGCTCGATATTTGCCGCCTGATATAGCAATCGTGTCTTATTGAAGCATCCCATTCGTTCAGCGGGATGCTGAGGGTCCTGTGTCAGGCCTCGGGCCACGACTGAGGAGACAAGCAGAGTTGCAAGAACGTCCTGAAATGAAGTTTGACACGGCTGGACACGTCGAGGCCTTTGTGATCATCGTACCCTCGCCTCTAGCTTGATGGATGAGTACCTGGGTTTTTCCACTCGCTGCCACTAGGATAGCCGATTGACGAGCTTACCCAGTGTGCTACGCTACACCGAAGGCTCCTGCATCCAAATTATGAGCGTGACGCTGCTAAAGTATTCCGCATCGAGAAGCGCGACCACTGACCTGCCAATGGATCGCCAATGGTGACCGTCTCGTGTGTACTGTTCCACGCAAGCCTGCGCAGTGAAGAAAGACTAAGAGAGTGAAGTTGCCCATGAACTTGAAGCTACATAGTGAGTTCAACTTTAGGCCTGGCAGTGGGGCGCCCTGGCACGGACCGGTCGGCCAGAGTCGATCCAGTTCGATCCAGGCAACTCTCTATTTGAGTTCGCTTCGAACCTGCAAAAAACCACCACGCTCAGGTCACTCATCTCCATTCATCTCTCAGGCATGCTCATTGCAACGCAGCGGGGGCGGTTTTATGTACACGTATAGTGACAGATTCAACCCCTCAGATGATCTCCTCAACCGGCGCTCGGCGCAGACACAGGTACGTGTTGGTACAAGATGCGATGGAACGCTCACTCTCACTCGTGATTGACCTTCGCGAACAGGACCTCTCGTTTGAATGCTTATCATACACGTAGTTGCACGGAGAAGTCCAAGCATCTAAATCGTAGCGCCGCTCTCGTTCAGTATCCGGATCCGCGCTACGTTCTCATCTAAGGGGCAAGTTCGGACGCACTCAGCTCTTCCTTGCCTTCTATCGCACGCCTGGTTTGCGCTCGCCGCTCTTCACGCCTGTACGCAGGCGGCGCTATGGAGACGGGTAATCATTGCCAAAGCTACTTACCCCACTCGCGCCTGTGGTATAGCCGAACATTAGGTTGGTGAGCTCGGCCAGGAATGGTACGCATGCGGCATCTCTCATTTTCAGGAACTTACATGACCTGGCGATGAGCGGGCTGAGAGATCGGATATTGCCGTCTCTGAGCCATCTCACACCCTCTCTCGCCGAGCGTGGGTGTGTGAGCAGATGGCTCTCGGCGATCACGATCTATGCACACGCCATCTACGGTCTCTCAGCTCGCGAGTTGGAATGTGCACAGTATAGCCCATTGCAGGTTGTAAGTCACTTGCAAAACATGCTGCGTCCCCACAGCTTCAGTCTCCAGGCATACTGTCTCGACCGTCGAAGGCTTGCAGGAGAATCCTCGGCAGACTTCCCACCCGGGCTCCCATCCCTCCATGACGTCTCCTCATCCTCAGGAAGAGCGCACATCTCTTCCGCAGTTAATGTCGGGCCCGCCCCACTCATATGGTATGGACCAGGGTTGTGCGCGATCGGCGCTGCCACGCCACGACGTCTTCCCCGGCACTCAAGCACCTTCCAAGCACCGTCGCACTACGGCGGGCTTTCCTGATAACCTTCCGCAACTTTTCCGCCTTCTGTTCAGGGAAGAGCGTGCTCCCTATCGGGCCTTCGCACTCAACCTCCGCGCTATCTCTCCATGGCTGTATAGAGTCGTGCGCACCGGACGGGGGCCATCGTCCAAGCTTCTCGCGACATTCCTCCGAAGGCCTTCGCGAACCGCGGACGCAATGTCCGGCCGCGTGCGTCCCGCTGGATTGATAAAGACCAAGGCGCGAAGCGGGGTACTGTTATTGCCCTGCGTCTTTCCAGCTGCGTTGCCGTCGTTTGCTTCCTGGGTCGTGACGACTGATTGACTCTGTGCGAAGGATCGTCTCGTGCTCTCTAGTGTCTGTGCTCCTTTCGCCCTCGAACTCGCTTTTCAGCTTGTTATCTGTGCTTTGCTTGAATTATGGGCGGACCTGCTGCTGTCTCGGGCGATGATGGTGCAGGGTACGCGCACCTCATCGATCGGTCGAAATCGTGGTGGAAGAATACGAGGCTCATCAAGCTCAACCTCTGCATTCTTCTCCTGTATGTTGACATATCCATCATCATTATGGCGAATCGCTAGACATCGGCACTTTCAGACTCATCACTTCGACGACGAATGGGTATGATGGGAGTATGATGAGTGCGTCTTTTGTTCACCTCTCTTCATACACCGTCAGCGCTGAGCAAGTGCGTAGACGGTCTCCAGTCCCTACCACAATGGAATCAAGCGTTCAACTTCCCTTCTGGCGGAAAGGTATGGAACATACGACCCCCGAAGCCCTGATGAAAACTGACAACTCTTGTAGCTTGGGCTTTTGAGTGCCATCCAGGTGGGTACCCTCCTCGCGGATTTGAATGTGCCTGCTGATCTTGACCCATGCATTTGCAGAACATCGGCTGTCTCGCTGCGTACCCATTCTCGCCATATATGTCCGACGGCTGGGGCCGGCGCGCAGCGGTCGTCTTCGGCGCAATAGTCATGTGCATCGCGACGGTCCTGCAGACCGCCTCCAACTCAGTGGGGATGTTCATCGGTGCACGGTACGTCCATCGGATCTCTCAACTCCTTGGACAGCGGATGCTCACCGACTGGGGTGCCTCGTCCACACAGCTTTTTGATCGGATTCGGGCTCACGTTCGCAGCGTCCGCGGCCCCGGTGCTCGTCACAGAGATTGCGTACCCAACGCACCGAGCGCCGGCGACATCGCTGTACAACACGTTATGGTGCGTCGATCCTTTCGCACCATTGCATTCAATCCCATTTCCGCTTACATGCCGACCTAACTTGCGTGTATTGATCCGCAGGTTCTTGGGAAGCATCGTGTAAGTCCCGGGCCGGTGGGCCTTGTGAATCTTCGGAGGATTTAACCATTCATACTAACTCGCCTCGCCTTCCTCCTCTTACCTCTTCGCGAACGCAGCGCCGCATGGACGGTGAGTCACCTATGGACTTCTTTTTTAATCGCGGAACGTTCTGACTGATGTCTGGATGGGACGTAGACGTTTGGCACCTTCCATGTCCCCACGAGCTGGTCGTGGAGGATCCCGTCTGCACTTCAAGCGCTGCCGTCCGTCATCCAGGTCTTGCTCGTCTGGTTGGTCATTCCTGAGTCCCCGCGTTGGCTCTGCTCCAAGGGACGGTGCGTATTCGGTCTCCGCTTCGTCCTACATCGCAGCTCGCTCACTGGCGCCATTGCAGAGAGGAACAGGCTCTGCAGACGCTCGCATATTACCATGCGAATGGTGACCGGTACGTCAATTATGCTCCACGCTCTGAGGGAGCGTTGCCTCACTCACTTGTATGGACAGTACGGACCCGCTCGTCGAGTACGAGTTCGAGGAGATCCGCGCTGCTATCAAGTTCGACCGGGAGGTCGCGGCGAACGTCGGCTGGCTGAGCCTCATCAAGTCTCCGGGAACAGGAGACGGTTGCGGATCATGATCGCCATCGCGTTCTTCTCGCAGTGGTCCGGGAATAACCTCATGTGAGTAGCATCCAGCGTCGCCGAATGATTATCTGACCGACTTTTCATTCTCGCAGTTCTTACTGTGAGTAGCGAGAGGGGCGAGCGGGGGAAAGGATCGAGACTGACGATTTGTATGCACCGCAGACATGAACAAGATCTTTGATGCTATCGGCAGTGGGTGGCTTTTCTCCTCCTGTCTTCTCTCCCACACTCTACTAACACGGGCGTCGTTTAAAGTCACCGATCCGACGATCCAGCTGCTCATCAACGGCTGTCTCAACATCTATAACTTCATCATCGCCATCATCGCAGGCCTGCTCTGTGACAAGGTCGGCCGTCGGCCGCTGTTCATCGCATCCACCATCGGTGAGTCCGTCTACAGTATTCCGTCGTGGTGATAGGCCGCTGACGTTGACTGTGTGTTAGGCATGTTTGTGTTTTGGGTACTGCAGACTGTCTGCTTCGCGCTTTATTCCGAGACGGGCAATGTTACGGCAGCCCATGCCTTCATTGCCATGATCTGTGAGTGCTTATGTTCGCCCTGGAAGCTGTTATATACTCACGTTGTGTGTCACGCGTGAAGTCCTGTTCTACGGCTTCTGTGAGTTATCTCGCGCTTCGTCTCTTCGAAATACACGTTGACTGACGAGGGGTTGACACAGACGATGTACGTACTGGCGGACCGACGCATTCATAGATGAGCTACTAATCGCTTGGCTAGATTGCGTTCACGCCCCTCATTGTCTCGTACGTAACCACCGCTTTCCGTTTCACTGCTTGGCGGCGCTGACACCAGTACCTGCAGGTACACGGTCGAGATTCTGCCGTTTGCTCTCCGCGCGAAGGGCTTCACAGTATTCAACTTCGCCCTGACGCTGTCTCTGATCTTCAACCAGTGAGTGTCAAGGCTAATCTAGCTGGAGCTGAACCAACTGACGTGTAACCAGGTATATCAACCCGATCGCCCTTGCGCAGTAAGTCTCGCATCCGTCATGCACCCTACCAGAGCTCACACACAGCGACAATAGTCTCGGCTGGAAGTACTACGTGCGTTATTGTCTATCGGCCATTGGAGAAGCATAGGTGCCAACTCACACACACAGCTTGTTTACGTCTGCTGGCTTGCCTTCGAGATCGCCTTCATCTGGCGCTACTTAATCGAGACCAAGAACGTACGTCCGACCGCCGTCTGCTTTCTCTGCATTCGCTCACGAGACCACCGCTTGCAGCGCACGCTCGAGGAAACTGCCGCGTGAGTATCCCCCGTGTCCAGCGTGAGCTCGCGGTGACTTACTGACCTTGGTTGTGTCGCCCAGACTATTCGACGGCGAGGACACAGCTGAGCGACTGGCGCACCACGCCGCGGAGAACCTCGGCATACCCCCGTCGGACTCGCACTCAGATGGCGAGAAGGGGTCGTCCGAGGACATCGAGGAGGTGAAGATCGCGACATAGATTCCTACTGTGCCGTCGTCCGAGTCGGGCTCCCCTCCAGAAATTCCAACATTACTAGACTATTGTCCCGTTAAGTACGCCTCTCAATCTCGAACGACCGAAATGTTCGCCACGTCAAGTACGAGTCTGTAGCACCAGTGTCCCTGCTGTACTTGTACGCCGCCGATCGCAGACTCTGACTCACGTGCCACACGCTCTCATGGCATCAGACGCAAGCATGTATTTAATAAGTAGAATCGTTAGTATGTACGCCCCGCGCACCTGTGCAATAAAACAATCCCCCTTCTGACTCTTTGTCACTATGATGCCCCAAGGTGCGACGTACTACTTACTTGAACTTGGAGTTAACCAAGAACATGCCGGGCCGACTCCTCCCGAAGGAGGCGCCTACGGAGCCAAGTTCACTGCGGCTACTATACGGTTTCAACTTACCTTCCTACTTGCAGCAGCTGTCCGCCTTCGCGCAAAGCACTTTCCCACCAGGTCTTGCTATAGCCGGATCTTGGGATGCTGTCAATACACATGTTGAAGATGTTTGCCTTGGTCTGCCGATATCAAAGCTCGGAGCTTGGCCGCGACTTCTTGGACAATGCCGGTCGAGTGGCACCCCATTGCTCACGCTTGGTCCCTGCAGACTGCTTTGACCTCAAGCTGGAATATAAAGAACATAATGGAACGGAATGCGCTCACCATAA
>JABYQS010000751.1:0-14224 GCA_022592435.1 Cerioporus squamosus
GCAGGGGTCAAATCATCCGTGGGACCACCTCCACCGCCCTCGTAACAAACAGACGCAACAGACTCAGCAGAGTGATGGGATGACTTACTTGATTGAGGCCGAGTCTGCGACGCTCGGAAAACTCGTTGACCTCGCCGTCGATGGCGGACGATCCTTCCCCTTCCCTCGCTCGCCCTGCGGCAGCGAGACATGCACTTCCCGGGAGCTGATGGCTGAACTCACGCCGGTGAAGCGCCCTGTTCCTGTTGTGGGGACGGTCGAGGCGGAGGGGGGAGCCATCCTGCGCATTCGGTACGGGTTATCGTCCTGGTTCTGGGAGTCCGTCGAGGGGGGCGATTCGACGGGGCTGAGCGGGTATGGAGCGCGGTGGTATGGCTGGGAGGGGCCTGGGTCGGGACCGATGGGGCCGACGCGGTCGACGCTGTTGGGATCCCATGTCGGGGGCGGCGGGGTTATCGGGGAGGTCGCTGTGGGGGGAGGCCCGAAGGCGAAGACGTCGCCGGCGTCGGACTCGTCGTCCTCGTCTTCCTCGTCGAGCGAGTAGTCGTACGTGTACTGGGGCTCGCGGTCGAAGTAGCCGGCGGTGCCGGGGCGGCCTGTGCTGGGGCGGGCGGACGACGGCCTGCCTGCGCTGGACGTCGGGCGGAACGGCATGGAGAGAGGGGACGACGGTGGTGAGAGGGGGGAGGAGGGGGAAGAGTCCGACGCAGTCCATTTGGAGTCCGCCTTCCTCCCAGGCACATCACTGTACCTGAGCATCCGCATATGGCAACTGCTTTAATGCCTGCGTCCCCAACTTATCGCGACGTAGTCCGCTATTTCTGCCCGTCGCTGCGAGCAGGAGCGACTCCCAGCCTCTGGCGAGCTGCTCTTCTGCCTCGCACGCCGACCGCGACGACGGCAGCAGCCCCGAGCCCGCAGCAGCCCCGAGCCCGCAGCAGCCCCGAGCCCGCAGCAGCCCGAGCCCGCAGCAGCCCCGAGCCCGCAGCAGCTCTCACCAGCTCTCCTCTGGGCGTGTGTCCTGATCCCACCGCCGGCGCCACGCATCCGTGAGCAGTGCCGTTCCTGGCGCTCGCCTGCGCTGGCCGTCTTCGCTGCTCTTGTGCGTCCACCAGCTGCGTCCACCTGTGCCTGAGCTTTCCTCTCTCGAGCCGGCCTCGTTCTCGTCTGCTCTTGCTCTTCTGGCCTGCAATCGGTCGTCCCTCGCACAGCTCCTTCCCGCCAGTTCGCTCTTCGCTGCCTGTCCCTCCCGCCCACGCCCTTCCCTCGTTCCTCGCCGCCAGCCACGAGCACAGTGCACACATCCCCGCACCGCACCGGGAAGCCTAGCACGAGTCGTAGCGCGTAGTCAGTCGAATGCATGTCGTAAGCACCCGAATTCAACTTTTCCCCCAACTTGCTGTGCACTCCGTTCGGCGCGCATCCAGGCTCGGACGCGGACGGCCGCCTCGCGTGCTCGCAGTGCGTCCACACAGACTCGCTAAGTCTCTTTCCTCTCGACTTCCCCCGCTCTGCACGCCCCGCCGGAACGCGTCGCACAACGCGTCCAAGTGTCACCAGACGTGCTAAGCACAATGCTGACTCTCGTCTCTCGCCAGCTCAAGTCGTTCCCGACGACCACGAGTCTGCCACCTCGCTCACGACGCGTCGTGCCAGGTCGTGCCACCGCACAGGCACTATCCCGACTGCGACCGCCGTGCATGGCAACAGACTGCCTCGGCGACGTGTCTGCCGGCTTCCACCAGACCTCCACGAACACCCGAAACGCGATAGACCGCGCGCCGAACCCTTGTGCGTCCGCTGCGACGCCATCTCTCCCGCCAACCCCACGGAATCGCTTCTAATGGCCGCGCATACAGTCGCACACGTGCGCGACACGGCCCGTTCGCTGGCTGCCGGCCAGACGAACCAGAATTTCGAGGTTTCGTCTGAAACGGCCAAGGGTATGTCCCGCTACCCTCGCTTTACCGCGTGTTCGCTCACGATTTCGCAGTTTCCTCGCTCAGAACCGCCGCACTCGGGTCCAAATACGACCCACGGCCCGCCCGTGACCTCCCCGCGACACGCTGACTCCGTTTCGCGCCGATCCGGGGAGGTCCAAACTCGCGCCAAAGTCGCCTTTTCATGGCGTACCCCGACCCGACCTGGACTTTCCGCTCGCCCCTCTCTCGCCCCGCCCCCTCGACGACCTACAACGTTACATACAGGACTAGACGATCCCCTTTGCACGTCTGACAAGGGCGCCACGGGCGCCATCGATCTTGCCCGACGACCTCCTTCTCTCGGCCGACCCCGCGCACGCGAACCTCGGTATCTCGGGCAACACCGGCCCAATCGCGGTCGAACCGCGTGTGTTAGCCACCACTGAACACTCCGCATCGAACCAGTCCCTTCTCACCGCGATCCGGGCGGGTCGAGAAATCGCTCTTGCGCGCGATTTCATTGCATTCTCGCCTGCCCGGCAGATCTCGCGGACTCTCCCGCACGTCCCTCGACTCCGCCCGGCCGGCGAACGCCTCCAGAGCGTTTCGATAGTCCTCAAGACCATGTACGACTGTGCGCCGCGCCTCTCGGACGAGTCCCCAAGTCTCGTCGTCGTCGTGGCCAGCCGCCAACCCCGCACACTGGAACCGCCATATCTGCCCCCCATTTCCATCAGATCGCCACAAAACCGGGTGTCCCAGCCAACGCTGAACAACTCGCATCGAGGCAGCCCCGTCTCGCATCGATCTGGGCTGGTCGAGAAATCGCTCGCAAGAGCGATTTCATTGCATTCTCGCCTGCCCGGCAGATCTCGCGGACTCTCCCGCACGTCCCTCGACTCCGCCCGGCCGGCGAACGCCTCCAGAGCGTTTCGATAGTCCTCAAGACCATGTACGACTGTGCGCCGCGCCTCTCGGACGACTTCTCAAATCTCGTCATCGCCGCGGCCGGCTGCCTGCCCGGTAGGTGCGTGTATCGGCCACATCTCCCCCATACCTGGTCCGATTCTGACGAAACAGGTCTCTCCAGACAGTGCGAGCATGCACGCATCCATCGCGCATGGTTTCGCACGGATCCGGCGCCGTCGCAAAAGTCGCCTCCATCGCGACTTTATGGCAGCCCGGACTCGCGACCGCTCTCCCGGCCGGTACACGTCCCCGACAGGCTCTGGATCACCTCCCACGACGTCCACGGTTGGAAAGGCCACGTATGACCCGCTCTACGCCTCCTCAATTCGAGTTTTCAAAATCCACCTCGTCGGCCGGCCCCGCCGTCCGGTAAGAACTCAACTCGCGATCCGGGCATCGCTGGCCGGGCCACGGCATCTCAAAAAAGTGCAAGTACTGGGACAGCACACCTCGCGTGTCTGCGGCCGCAAGACGGCAACAGAATTGGACAGAGGGAGAGCTCGTGTAGGGCGGGCCGCGGGCAGGAGGCCAAATCGCCGTATCTCGACGACGCGGCGGGTCCCCGGCGCGCAGCGAGCTGGCATCACAGACAGCGATGCCTGCCGAGTATGGGTACGCGGCCCGTCGCGTGCGGGATGCGTCGGGCGGGCGATTCGAGCCCCCAGGTGCGTCCAGATCCGCCCGATCGGCCGTACCTCTCTCTCGCTGACAGCAATCCCACAGCGACAGCGCGGGCACGCCATCGGAGCCCTTAGAACGGTTCTCACAGCCGTGCCGGGCGTGCTCACTAGCTCGGAGCACGGCAGGCACGTCGTTGTTCGCGGCGCGAACACCTTGGACACTCGAGTCCCGGACCGGATGGCGGGACAGCGCCAACGCCCCGACTCGTGGGCTCTCCCCGCGAATAGCACGGTACGCGGACGTGCAGCGCAGCAACGAGCGCAACAACGAGCACGCACGCACGGCGGACGATAGACATCGGGCGGGCGCTGGACACACAGACCCGGGGCGCACCGCAGGAAGACGGTGTGCCCTGGACCTCTGGGACGCAGCGTGAGCCGCGTTCTGCGTGCACGGGAAGACGGCGCACGCAAACGAGTCTCGAGGACGCGGGAGACGTGCGGGACGGACACGCCGGCCGACTATATCTTAACCGTAAGTATGGCGGTGTAAGTGGTCTTCGCAAGTCAGTTACCGCGAATATATCTCGTTTGCTGGATTGCATGCGCGTGCTGGAGTGGGCTGACGGGGTCGAATGTTGCGGCGGACTCGAGAGCGGGCGGGCGGGCGGCGGATAGTGTCGCAGGTCTTCGGCAGGGGCACCAGAGAGGGCGCCGCCAGCGTACTGCACGCCGGATACACCGGGAAGGCTTGGGCCTCCCCGGTGCCGTTGCAACTGTCGAGAAGTTCGCGCAGTGAGTAAGCGGTCTCGTGTGTGGTACTCGACCGGGAGATGACGACTTACCCGGGGAGTCGCGAATGCAGTGCAAGCAAGGTAACAGCAGTAGCTGCAGTCAGCATTCGAGGCGTGCAGAAGAATGACGACGCGCCTTGTGAGTTGCAGATCGGAGTCGGCTCTACTTGGGGACGCGGTCAAGCACAAGAAGACCAGCTGACTGTCCCGCGTGTAGGGCACATGCCCTCGCGCACGGCGTGTCCGAGTCGATAATCTTGAAGCACCACGAAAGGAAACCGAGCTCGACCTGCAAATAAGAAGGCGGACTCAACAGCAGCCTGTCGCAGAGCCGAAGGAGGGACATGGCACTCACCAGAAGGTCTGCGAAAGTATCTTCAAGTCGCCGCCGTGAGCGGCTGCCCGACCTGTGGAACGATCGCGAGCAAGTCAGTACGACTTCCGAGGAGTAAAGAAGAGTTCGTACCGCGCGCCGGGTGAGTCGCTCGAGTCCTGAGGACTTCGAAAGCACAGGCCTAGATGGGTCGACGATCAAGTGAGTATCTATCGAGGCTACGAAGCACGACAGCAGTTCGTGCCTGGCGTTGCTCGTGGGCCCGCGGTTCCTGCGCGTGAACGGAAGGGTCTCCCGTCACGGAGGAGTGTTCAGGACGACCTTTGAGCACTGTTGTGCCCGAGAAGAGAGGGGGACGATGTCGGAGTGCTACAGGACTATCAGCGAGCGTCCCATGTAGCTACAGTTCATGTACGGACCTTGCGACGAATACAACATCTTCTACTTGACCTGGAATCGAAGACTCGGACGTCAGCACCAATCCGGTCCTAGATAGACCTCGAGGGGACTTACTTGTGAAGAACGAACGTTGAACTAGATCGGAACATTAGTTAGAGGTTGCGCAACCGAGCAGCTTGTCTAGACGTACCTGTGCTAGTGAAATCATCGCAAACAGATGCCTTCCCAGCAGTGTCTGGAGCGGACATATGTTAGTGCGGTCATGGAGCTCTGAGTCCAAGTAATTCTTACCTTGCGCCTATACGCGAGACACGGGAGTCGATGAAAATGGCGGCGGCGGACGGTTACCTGACGGAGAGACATCCGCGTCAGCATTGGAAGGTTCCGGGTGGATGCGAACGTAAGTACATACCTTCGCCGAAGCGGCCCGCCTTGCGTCCGGAGTTCGAGACTGAGTGCATGCCGTCAGACCACAGCACCTGGGTATAAGTCGAACCTGTAGAAGGAGAGCTACGTGTCTGTGAAGGGATTCGAAGCGAACGTGATGAGCTATTGAGTAAGACGATAACGAGAATAAGGTGTAGTACTGACCGGGCAGAGTATCGGCATGGTGTGCCCGAGATGACCATCGACCATCGAGCTATGCCTGATAGAATAACGAAGGGTAAGTGCAAGTAAGACACGATGCGGGAGCGCTATCGGACGTACCCAATGTCGAGAGCAGCCATGTGCATGCCTGGACGAGGTCCTGCAAAGTGAGGATCATCAGAAGTATCCTGAGCTCGAGCATGCGGGGAAGACTCGAAGTCGGACTTGACAGCATAGCAGAGAGTGTACAGACTGTGTGTTGCAACGAAGGAAGTGTCTGGATGGACGTGAGGGCGAGGAGGGGCAATTGTATGGGCACATCGATGAGAGAAGGAAGCATAGAGGAGACGAGCACTATAGAGAGTAACGGAGGATGTAAGAGACAGTATGCAAGTACAGTGATGCAAATCGAGCAGCTAAAGGTATAAGTAGGAACATAAGCATAGCGTCAGGGACTAGAACAATGGGAAGGGGGGAGGGGAAGTGGGGACATGGGTCGAGCAGGGGGGACGCGCGACTCGGGGGTCCTCGACCTCGAGCTGCGGGGTTCTTATACTCAAGGAGAATTGCATTTCGCGTTCCGACAGTCACGTTCAGCCAACCTTATTTTGTTGAACGCCTTCAACAAGATAAGGTTGAGCGAACGTGATCGCATGAACAACCATCCGGGATGGGGTCAGGGTGCTGGGGAGATGGGCGGGCAGAATCCTGTTGAGCGAACGGAGGAAGGACGCTAGAGAGTGCTAGCCGTGGCACAGAATTTCCGTGCAAGCGCCAGAAGCGTGATGGAGTGATTTTGGGCGCAGAGGATGTCGTACTTGCGGCGGACGAACCGGAGAGGATGATAGCTTGCTGCTAGCGAGCAAATAGAGTTGTTTCCCGCCTTCCGGGAGAATTTGAAGCGTTCAGGTATTTTGAGTACTGCATACCTAGCCTGCGTAACCATAACTAAGAGCTGAAGTGCTCTAGACTGCCCTCGGTGCAAACAGGAGAGGTACAAGGGTCCAAACCCTGCGCAGAGTGCACCCGCGGATGCTCGCAAATGGAGTAGATACTGTGATACATTATATCAGTAATTCAGCCAGTTCGTGCAGCAAAAATACACTATTGCACCTTTGCAGTAATATCGTAGCGCCATGAGTGCGATCTTGTACTTGCTATGAGTGCAGAGAGGCGATGTTTGTCGGAAGAACGTCGAGCGGGGTCGTAGAGCGTTTAAGTTGCCATTTTCGGTTTACCTCACGTTTCGGGAAACCCGCATCGGTCCGCCAGCGTTCCCTCCACTCGTTCGTCTCGGACAGCGTCCAGAACTACACTATTTCCATCCCTGTTCTCTATAGCTACGTCTTAAAGCTGTCTGCTTGGGTTCTCTGTCACATTACACTGCTTGGATTCTATGCAGAGCAAGTTCGCCTTGCCTTGCACTTGCCATCACCACTAATCAGGTATCTGAACGCAACTCCAGCACTTCAGTCAATTCACTCTGCTAGTCGCAATATTCTATAACATGTCTATTGTGTCCTCAGACTGCACAGACTAGGATCCAACCGCCTTGAGATGCGTGCTGGTCTGATTACTCCCGATCACCCCTTTTCCGGCGCGGCCTCTTCTGCTCTAGTACAGCCGGGAAGCCCGACCGTGTCTCCAGATGGCTGTGGGAAAGGGAAGTATTTGCAGCACCGCCCTGGCTATTTTTGATAGCTTCGCTAAAGAATTCTCTGCCGCTGATTCTGTCCCAGCCATCTTGAGAGTCAACAATTGCAGAGTGGCCACAGTGTATCCTTGTCGCCACCAGCATGTTTGTGCCCTTATGCTATAAAGATACTGCATGCTCTCTGAGGGTCAAAACGAGGCTAGTACTATATATCTTTGAAGGCATAGCGGCATGAGTTCCCTGATCTCGGCCGGATGGGTAGGACCCTGCAAGTGCTACATATTCTCATCTTCTCCCGGTTAGTCACCACTCCGCCCATTCTGATCGGCCTTCCCATGACTACAGACCCTCTCAGAATAATTTGTTGACTCTGCAGCCCAAGGATTCGAGTCAGCCAGGGGCCCTGGCAGGACAGTCTCACTGTGACTGCAAGACTGTAGAGCTGACACTAACCTCAGTAGTATAGCTCTGTGGTGGGATGCTTCGGACGGCCAGGGTAAGTGCTCAGGGGAAGCATGCGCACAAGCGGACCGATCAGTTAATGTTCCACCGAGAAGATGTCGTGCTACGTCCAGCGCCCCGCCGCCGTGCATGTGTCCAGAAGCACACCGTATGATCTATCGAGATGTCTAGCGAACATCGGTGTCAGGAGCTTTCTCACACGGTGCGGGCCTCTGAGTTCTGGCCACGTATCCGCTCACATTCTCAGGCAAAGGACAAACTTGACTTTCCCTTGATTCGAACTTCTGATTACAACCAGACCATCTACCATACACTGCGCACTGCTAGCTCGACGTGTACCCCTTCTCTCTCGCCAGCTTGACTGCCTTCCGAATCCCTCCCCTCTCTGCAACCTCCCCAGCTCTCTTCATCCCAATGCTCACAACGCCGCTGACATTTGTCCAAGTCCCGCACGACCTCGACTTCACCAGTCAGCGCAGAAGCTCCATGCCTAGTACGATGCGGATCCAGCCGGTTGACATCGCCAACCCTCGACGAACTCACCAGTCTGCAGTAAGTCTCGGGCTTCTACTCCCAGCTCCAGGTCGTCAACTTACTTTGCGGTCATTTGTTCTCAGATAGCCAGCGCATGCCAGCGTTCCCCATGGAACGCGTTCAGCATGATTTGACCGGCAGAACCGACATACTCCGCGCATACTCAAGTAGAAGTCAGCAGAACAGCAGGTGCGCGTTGCGACGGGTAGCTGTGGGCACGTTCACGCTGACACCTTTCCTCCTCACAGCATCACCGCCACAGCCAGGACAAGATGGGAAGCTTCGGCCGAATTCTGCTGTTTGGAGTCGAGTCTCGACGACGACGCTGCTGATGCTGTGGTCGCAGCTCGCTGACCAGGGTGCGTGCTGCCATCTAGACTGGCTGACATGTCAGCTCGCACTCTATACTTCAGCATGCTCACTGATTGTTTTCAGTTCGCTAGACGTCTTCAAGGGCGGCAAGAAACGCAGTTGCAGGTTCCACGGACAAGAGCAGGCGTGCGTGTTGTAGGATGCGGCGGGGATGACCTACCGCGGGCTTCCAGAGCGTCCTGCACTTTCACGCCAGAGCAAGCCAGCGTCAGACAAGCCAGAAGTCGAGAACAAGTCCAGCAGCAGGCCATGATCGTAGAGCACGCGGAGAGCAAGCGGGGGTGGGCTTGACTTCGCATAGCGAGCGCGACTTGCATGACGTCACGCGCCGCGCGGATCTGACATTGAAGCCCGTACTGACCTGTCTTTCTCAACACGGTCTCCTAGGCTGGACGAGACGGAGGGAGACAATGGTATCAGCATACGTCGACATCGCCAGGAGCCGCTCCTCGTCCCTTATTCCGAGTCATCTCTTGGTATGTACGCACCTCCTGCCCGCTGTCCTCGTCGACTCGGAGTACTTACCTGGACATTCCAGTGCAGCGTGACGGCTGTGTGCACGTCTAGCAGTGCCCAAAAGAGTGTGATACTCATCGTGCGGCACAGTGAGGACACGAACAGGAGATAGGTACGCACTAGCCCGTCGTGTCTTCGAGTCGGCAGCGAACTGACTTGTCTTGCTTTCCAGATGTTCGTCATTGTGACTCGTGTCGCTGAGCTGAGTTGCTCGCCGTGGACTTCGGGAGCGGTGGAGGGATGGGCGGCGAGGGGGGCAGAGTCGTGTGGTAGCGCGGCGGGCTGGTGGTGATAGCAGAGAGAAAGCCGCAACGCGACGCGGTGTTCGACATGCCTCGATCTCAGGAAGCGCCCGCAGTGCGCACGCCAGCGGCAGACGAGAGCCGCGTTTCGCGTTTCCGTTCTGCTTCTCCGCGACACTCGAGTTCGTAAGTTCATCACACACAATCATGGTCGCTCTCGGAAGTTGACGACGAGCTTCACGTAGCTATCCTTGGCGTACTTACACGCGCACGGACACGGTGCAGCGGACAGGCACTGGTCCAGCGCATGGCGCGCCGCTCTTCAAGTTGCGCGGCTTTCTGGTCTAGGATGTCATGTAGGTGAGTACTCCAGTGTTTGTCCGGAGGTTGAACCTGCCGGTTCTCTGAGACGAACTGACCAATCCTGTCGTGCAGATTGTTCGTCCGGCGTGCCCGACCGTTTCGAGCACTGGTGACTGGCAGGGCTGCAAGCTCGCGAGATGTCTCGAGGACGGACACCGCCTCGTTCAGTATGTTCTTGACCTAAGCTGACGTCGGTTGATCTGAGGCTCATCCGCATACTTCCGGCAGGCATCTCGGCTAGACTGCTGCCAGAGCTGCCCGGCCGAAGCCGTGGCTAGTAACTTTCCGGGACGCCGCGCCATCTATTCGAGGTTTACTCCCTCCCGGATGCTGAGAGGAAGCTGCTCGACGACGCCGAGGACCCCGAAGTGGAGATAGAGAGCCTCTGCAAGCTGTTGATGACTGCCGGCCAGATCCTCGGTCTCTCCTTCGCCGGATCTTGGTGAGTACTTTTGCTTCGTTGTTCATCGTAGTGCGACACTGACTATGACTCCTAGACCTTCGACGACGCGGACCTTCGCAGCTGTGCATGGCGCACGGCAGGCAGACAGTCTGTTGCAGAGCTGTGGATCTGTGAGTACAGTTTCGGCCCTTCTGCGATTGCGAACAAGTCGAAGCGACTGACCTTTCATTGTGAAGACTGTCCTGAGCTGGCACGCTCTGCCATCTCGCTGGGCACTTCAGGCACTCGAGGCTGAGCACTCGGGCAACGGGTGACTCGGACATCATTGGCAAAGCGTCCGGCTTGCCAGATGGTCTAGGAGGTGCTACCAGGCCGCTTCCTCGGTTAGTGAATCGTTCTTGTTTCTGTGCCATCCGTTGACATTGAGCTGATCCATGTTCCTCTGGCAGATCACTCGGGCGAACTTGGCTCGCGCGAGGCTCAGACGGGCACACCGCAAGAACCAGCCGGGCGATTTCACCGTCAGCAGCTTCCCGGCCACAATCCGAGGCCTACTTGCTGCACGAGTGTGGGAAGAAGCTCGTCGGCAGTGTCGAGAACCCGGAGAAGGAGACCGAGAGGTTGTGTACGCTGTCGACGAATGTCGGCCAGATCGTCGGCCTCCTCTTCGCCGCAGCTTCGTGAGTATCTCCTTTTGATCTTGCGCTCTTGTACGTTACTGAGTACGGCTTACAGGGCTTCGCATCTGACGCATATGCGCGCGGCCGGGCACGGAGTAAGTAGAGGGCAGATCGCCCGCGGCTTCTGCCTTGCCCACCAGTCTAGGATTTGCTGGTGAGTCCTCAAACCCGATACATCAATGCGTTCGACACATACTGATGGATGTTCTTGTGTAGACTGTCCCGGTGGCACCTTCGTCCGCTTCGATGGACACGTCTCGGGGACGTGCATCCGACGCCATCTGGATGGGTAAGTCGTGCTTCTTTCCCGGCGCAGGCCGAACTCGTACTCACCTTCGTCTTCTGGCAGCCGTTCTCAAGAGACTCGCCGCTCAACGCGCCCGCTGCTAGATCTGCCCGGTCAGCAACTGCCCGGCGACGACTCGACGGCGACGGATGCGCCTCTTGTGCTCTGCAACCCGAGTGCAGTATCGGCGCGTTCGAAGCGACGGACGAAGCACGGCGCGAGAAGTTGTGGTGAGAATGGGAAGCTGTGCTGTCTGTGATTGCACACGCTCACCATCGAGTTGCCCGGCAGGTCTTGAAGGGCGCAAAGCGGAGTGTCCGTCCACGGATTCGGGCCAGAACGTTGGCGGGCGAGTCTCGGTGAGTTCACGATGCTTTCCTTGGAGTCTCTGCGGATACTGACGGTCGTGGCCCGGCATGATATCGAGGGAGAGGTCTGGGACGCACGTCGCTGGTTTCCCGCACCCAGTGAACTTCACATTTGCGCGAGTGTGGCGGGCTGGAGGACGAGCATTGCGGCGGGACTGTGCAGTGTGCTTGAAGGCGTCTGCGCCGGACACGTCACGGAGATCTCGGGCAGAGGGATCCTGGAGGAGAGGCGGACAGGGCGGAATAGCGACGATTTCGAGAGAACGGGCGGCGGTCGAGTGTAGTCAGCATAGTACTTTGTGACTGTAGCGGCTCGAAATCGACTCCTTGCATCGCAGAACAGCAGTCCAGACATGCAAGGAACGAGATATATTCCCGGGCTACGTACACGGGACGAGTCCTGTCTCCCCCTCCATGCACCCCCACCTCTCCTTTGCTCCCCAGAACACACCCTCCGCAGAATACACCCCAGAATACACCCTGACGTGCTGTCTCTCGATGCAACAGGCATGGTCAGATCGCGGAGATCCCGGCTCGCCCACGCACCGCAGAAGCCTGCCAGGGAGGATCATACCTGGGATGATCTGCGCGAGCAAGTTGATTGTGATCTACGAAGACGTCAGAATCGTCCCGCACGTTTATGAAGGAGCGAACTCACATTCTGACCCGTCAGCGCGTACACGTATCCTGATGGCACCATGTACACCACCGGGAGTGCAATGGCGAGAAGCAGCGCCCACACCGGAATCTCCGTATGCCACACCTCCGCTGTGACGATCGCGAGCGAGAAGCACGCGACAAAGGTCAACAGATACCACCAATCGGGCACCTCAGGATAGGCGCGCATGAGCTTTGCGTGGATGTCGTCCTTCTCAATCCGTGTCTGCGTCAACCCGTGGATGACGGTGCGACCATGGTAAAGGACGGTGTGGACGATCATCGCGGACGAGAGCGCGAACGCAACGAGGTACGTGATCGCGTATGAAGCCGGGAGGAACAGCGGCGAGTAGGCCTCGTAAGCCGCCTGATCGAAAGTCTGCTCGTCAGTGAGCACACGGGTGACGTCGTAGACCTTGCCGTAGCGATCGTAGGGGTTGTTCGCCATCATGGGGAAGTACGCAAGATCCCAAGACTGGAAGGAGGAGGTCAGAGGCTTCACAGTCGGATCGAGAAGGGTGTACTCACGTTGGTGTAG
The DNA here is from genome assembly GCA_022592435.1 of Cerioporus squamosus. Classification (NCBI taxonomy): domain Eukaryota; kingdom Fungi; phylum Basidiomycota; class Agaricomycetes; order Polyporales; family Polyporaceae; genus Cerioporus; species Cerioporus squamosus. Next base: position 12,702 of record JABYQS010000751.1, read on the forward strand.
TAGAGGATAGGACACAGTATCCAGTAGATGAGGAAGAAACCGGTGAAGACCTGTACCTCCGCCCACCAGGGCACCATCAGGGGGCTGCCAATCCAGGTGATCTGCGACCAGTCGAACGTGAGGATGCTCATCCCAAGACCGCTGGAGACGCCAAAGAGCTGGTTCACAACGACGTCGTTCGGTTTTGCCCAGCAGATGAAGGAGAATATCGAGAGGGCAGTGAAGAGGTAGCCTGCACCGACAATCAGCGTCTTCGATCCCAGCAGCAGCATGGGACGTACCTGGGAGGAAGAACCAGAAGAACGCCCCAACAGTCGCGTAGCAGAAGAACTTGAACCGAGAGAGACCACCACGTGCGTCTTCCTCTTCCGCGTGCAGCGTGTTCAGAAGGGTACATACGATCAAGTTCTGCGGCCACACCATGCTCGCCGGCCAGACAAGGTATCGCCTGCAGAGGCCCGCGAGTGAGAACCCCGTCAACTGCGTCGCAAGGATCAGCAACGCGTTGAACCCGTAGCCGAGCTTGACGCCGTAGTTGAGCTCTGCGACCACAACAGCGTTCAACGCAGTCGGCACACCGATCGACACGTTCGCCATGATGTATACCAGTGCGTGCTCTTTGATGTTCCACGGACCCGGGTTTAACGAGAACTCGTAGCCACCTAGCCATCGTGGAAGCCGGAACGTTCGTATTGGCATCGTGAGCGCGAGGACCTTGCCCAATGGATGCGCGAGGAGGAGCAGGACATTGGAGACGATTGAAGGGGCTGGTTGTCGGAAGTTGAAGAACAGATTCGCGCACCTGCACGCGAGTAGTGAGCACGCGCACGACCGGGACATCCGCGGGGACGATCAAGTACGGCGTTCACTCACCCAGATGCGAGCGTAAGCGTCAGGCCAATAAGCCACATCCGTGGTGTCATCGCCGGCATCTCCGGGTCGTCGATATTTGATACTGACGCGCGGACTTCCGGGTAAGGGCTGTCTTCGTCTTCGTCCGCCTCAAAGTCGAACTCCATCCTTCTGAAAGGCGGAATCGGGTCAGCACGCGGGAATACTCGTCAGGCCGCCTCCGAAGGGGCGGTTCTCGTGAGGGCATTCTGGTGCAACTATTGCGCGGACACACTTCCCCGACCAGGTGCATCACGACCGCGGTCGAAGAAAGAGCAAAACAGTAATACAGCGGTGAGGGAAGAAGCGGAAGCGAAGTCTCATAAGGGTGCAATACACCGGGGGCATTGCTCCGTGTATCCCGTAGATACACGGTGAACAAAGGTCAAATATGGTCAGCATGTAGCACCTCGCTACTCGCTCAAAGGTGCTACCCGCTGATCACGTTCAGGATGAGGCGCAAAGTCGGTATATCCTGGATGTGTTTTGAAGGCACGGTGTATCCCGGCTGTGAGTGACTATGACGGGCGGCGTTACGCCAGTCATATCTGACCTTGGTCCAGCACATCTTCAGCGTGTACCGACCGGATACACGGGACGATGCCCTAGGGGACATGGAGAAAGGCAAAGCA
>JABYQS010000752.1:0-14197 GCA_022592435.1 Cerioporus squamosus
CTGGCCGTCCTTCCAAGTCTCGGAAATTGCCTTCGCCATGCCTTCTAGTGCGCGAACAGGCGTGCCATGAGCGACGAGCCTCGCTTGCACGCCTCCATTGTCAGCGGGAGGCAAGCCCTCGACGCCGCCCAATCCGTCAAGACCATGGATCTCTGGATCATGCCGTTCCGGACGGATGAGGGGCTTATTGGCACCAGGACAGACGCGGATGTGTTCCGGTGCTGCGAAAGCATACAGACAGCGTGCAGCGTTGTTGTTGGTGTTGTCGGCGCTCGCGTTGCCATGCACCTACAAGTATCTTGAGATGCTTGATGATTAGCCCTGGTATGACCGACACGCACCGTGGACACGCCGAGGAGCGTTACATTCGGACATTGGACTGCAAGCATGATAGCGGTAGCATCATCGTGACCCTACGAGACAGTGTCAGGCTGTGGTGATATCAAGCGTCATGCGTTGAACTCACAGGATCGCAATCCAGCCAAACGTACTTCATGGTGGTGGTGGTTTTTACTTATGTACTGTACGTCTGCTTATCGCTAGTGATTTGCAAGTCCCGGCCTCAGGCCGTCAAGCCGTGAGGCCGAGCCCTCGCGGCCAGGACGAGCCGGGCTTTGGTGAGGGCTTCTGACGGCCTGACGGCTCGGTCGAGGATATGTCAAGCCTGAGCCGAGCCGTCAGGCCGGGGCTTAAAACGCTCTGCTCATCCAAGTCCCGCTTTGCCTGTCAAGCCTGTCAAGGTGCGTCAAATGGAAGAATGCGCAGAGTTGCAGGACTCACGCTGTTTTTGGCCGCTCTCAGTGATAGCAGAGCCTATTCTCTCACTCCGGCTCACATGTCTGATCGTTTGTATGCTCCTAGGGTCCCTGTGCACCGTTTAATACGTATGTGAGCTCGGGATGACCTGTATAACCATTCGTAGATCTCTCTGAAACCCTCCAGTTCGCAGTTTCTGAGGTGATTTCTCATTCAACTGAAGCCGCGGCCCAGGCCGGGCCAAGCCCCGGGCTTGGCCTGAGCCGTCCTGAGGGCCCGGCCTGAGGTTCCACCAAGCCCCGGCCGTCTGCAGCCGGGCCAAAGCCCCGGGCTTCAGGCCGAGCCGGGACTTGCAAGTCACTACTTATCGCCTGCAATCTCTTTGGCTCCTCATATATCACATAGTGTGCGTTCAGCGATGGAGCAGGCAAACAACTAATCTGTCTTCCATCGCGGCGTATCCTCTCAATACCCAGGAGATTAGCAGTCCGGGAGCCTACGATTGGGCTTGAAGCGATGTATTGAACTCAGACGGGAGAAGAGGCAAAATACTTATGGTCATGTTGCAAAAGTCTGTCAGATGGTCGCTCGCATAGTCCCCCACAACATTTGCTAGTAACCACCACATTGACGACCCTGGTAGCTCTACTCGCGCCTTTGGAACCTCTCTGACTCAGTGACTGAGCTCGCTGGTGGGTCGACTTCGCGGCTGCGTCAATCATATTGAACCAAAGCTGATAGTGTGAGTACAAGGAGTACCGAGTGATGTGCACGCTCCGACCTCTGACGCTGCAGACTACCCACAGCTGGCATCACGTATGAGGTTCGCGGAAGAGGACCTCCGAGTCTATGGCGTTGAGTATAGCAAGACAGGCGCCGATGCGATCCCGGTGATGTGGTGCTTACATAAGCCGATTTTTGAGCACGCGAGGCGGAAAGGGCGTGTTCGCGCTGAGCCATTTCCATCGACGCCGAGGACGGCGAGCAAGTCGACGATGGACCCCCACTCCCGCTTTTCCCATTTCAATGCCCGTCAGACGAAGGCCGGCCCTGTTGCCTCTGCTTCCCGCTACATGGACCAACCCAAACCTCGCCTCGTCCTTGACGACCTCCCGACGAAGAAGGGCCCGAAGACACCTTCCACACCTAGGAGATCCTCCTCCGCATCGTCTACTGTCAGTCTTTATGGCGAGAGACCTACTATTACCAATTCTAGGGTGAAGCAAGGTGTGTATACCCCGTTCAGCAGGGTGAATCAACTCGCTCACCTCTTGTTAGATGAGCAATACAGGAAGGACATGCATCTTGCGTTCGTGAACAACGCCTTGCAGATGAAGACTATGGTACGTTAGCTATCTTTTCCAGTGCATTCTTGGTGGTTCACATGATGTGTACAGGGTATCAGCGAGCCCTTCGACCAGTTAGTCGACCAGTTCAATCCAAGGAAGATCACACAAGTCTCTTCAGATGCCCCTTCCCCCGCCCCTCAGCTTCGCCTATGGATCCTGGCTCTCTCGCACGCCGTGTCCCGCCTTGAGCGCGTCCACTCCGCACTAGTGGAAGCCATTGTCAACATGCCTTGGACTACGATGGACACTAGCTTCGTGAAGTCCTACACAAACTTCATCGGCATGCTGGTCAGTGCTAGGCCAGAATATTTGTCTGTCGTCCTTGGGAGGATCGCGCAGGGGTTAACTCACCGTATGTCTTTCCTACTGTCCTTCTCTCTCATCTTGTGTTTACCCTCCACTAGAATCTGGGTTGCAAGCACTCGACTCTGGGCTACCAGAAAGCTCTTCAAGACCCCTCACCCGTCGTATCGTCTACGATCGCGTACACTATCTCCTGCGCCACCTCATATCCCTTGTCCCTACCTGTCCCTCCATTTACACCCATTACTCGCTCGCAACTTCCCACACAAGCGGCAAAGTCAGAGTGAGCAAGTCACGTACATACGGAACTTGCTCCGCGTGACGGAATATTGCCGGAGATTGCGGATCGCATACTATCTCTCATCGTTGATCGTGCCATTCAAATAGATGTGAGTGTACGCCGTCAAACGCACAAAATCCACACTGACCGCGATCGCCGTTCAGGTCGAGATCCAAGTAGAACTTGAGGAGTTAGAGGAGCAACTGGATGCCGAGGAGCAGAACGAAGTGTTCGACCTAGACCCTTTTGATACTGTAGTGGGCCAGGAGGGCGAGAGTAGCGACGTTGAAGGCGAAGAAGATGACGACGGTGAAGACAACCTGAGTGACCTGTCTTCCGATGCCGGTGGTGAGCCGGACGATGACGAGGATCAAGAGGACGTCGCTACCGACTTCAAGCACATACAAGGCATGGTCAACAAGCTTGACTCCATCCTGAAGGTCATCTTCGACCACTTCAACCAAACTCACGCATCCAGCGATCCTGTCCTGCCTCCACTACCTTCAACCCCATCCTCCCGTTCTGATTCCCCTTCTCTCCTCACGCCGACTCTTGAAATTCCTCGACCCCTATCACCAACTACCATCGAAGAGGGCAAGGCACTTCGCCGCGCACAGTTCCATACGCTGCTATCCATCTTCGACCGGACGATTCTGCGCACGTTCAAGTCGCGGTACACGCAGTTCCTCGTCTTCTGGTACTCCTCGCTCGATCCCGAGTTCGCGGACCTCTTCCAGGGAATGCTCGTCTCCAAGTCCCTTCTGGAAGAGGACCAACCCGCGGTCACGCGAGCTGCTGCCGCAAGCTACATCGCTAGCTTCGTATCTCGGGCGCAATTTGTCGATCGCGAGGCTGCTCGCCGGGTCGTGCAGGTGCTATGCAACTTCCTCCGAGCACGGCTTGACGTCTTCGAGGCCGCGCAGCAGATGGCGCAGAGCATGCCTGGAGGACCAGCTGTCAACATGAACGTCACACAGCACGGCGTCTTCTATGCAGTCACGCAAGCGGTGTTCCTCATCTTCTGTTTCCGATGGCGGGATCTACTGGAAGACCAGGACGAGGTAGACGAGTTCGCGCCCACCCAGGGCCCGCCCAAGAAGTGGATGCCAGAGCTCGACGTCGTTCAGCGTGTGGTCACTTCGGAGCTGAACCCGCTCAAGGTACGCCCCCTGCGCTCCGGTTCCCATTCTCGATGTCGGACGCGAGAGCTCACCCCACTTTCCCGCAACAGGTCTGCTCGTCGAACGTGGTGATGCAGTTTGCGCGCGTTGCGCATGCGACTGGCTTCGTCTATTGCTACTCCATCATGGACGCGAATCGCCGATCCGACTATGCGCCCTCAAATCCCTCCGTTCAGACCCCTGGCGGCCGCGCACCGCCTAAGAGCAGGCCGTTGGTTCTCCAGCATGCGATGACGTCCGAGCTCAACACGTTCTTCCCCTTCGACCCGTACAAGCTCCCGCGCTCTGGCTCCTACATCCAAGGGGTGTACCGCGAATGGTCGTCTGTCGCCATTGATGACGAGGAGGAGGAAGAGGAAGAAGAGGAAGAGGAAGAGGACGAAGATGCGAACGAGGCGGAAGCGGAGGAAATGAACGATACCCAACCCGTGGGTATCTTCATTAATGGTGCTGCGCCCTCGCACTCGATGGATGATGCGGATGGGTTGGGGGAGTCGTTTGGAGGGATGAGCATTAGTCCTGCGCGACATGAACAGCTACAGCAGCCTTTGCTGGTTGTCTGATAGGTTGCTGCTCTTCTCGGTGTCGTGCTTGGGTTCTTGGCTGTGCATGGCGACTTATGTCGCTACCAAAATTCTTGCTTGCTGTCTTGCTTTGCGTACCACGCTCTGGATCACTGTGTAATACATTTCATGCCCCTGAAAGTGTCAGACCTTCTGGGTCCTTCTCCGACTCGATGGGGGTCGTAAGTATCCCGCAGCAAAGCAAGACGATAGATGCTATATCATTACGAGTGTCCAAGAGGATTAGCTATGGTATGCCCCAACCCAGCTCTACACGAAGTGCAACGTTCCTATGTTGTCCCTAAGTGATATGTGAAAGAGCGCAAGAAACACGATGTGAGACTAGATGTAATCGACGTTCTTCATCTCGCCAGTGGCGAAAAGCGCCTCGTCGAACGCCTCGTCCGGGACGTCCTCCTCATTCTCGCCCTCATAGCCATGATCCTCGTCGTTCTCATCGTCCTCCCCGAAGACCATCTCGTCGTCGGACCCAGGCTGGGAGCTCGGCAGCGACCCAGGCATGCTGGCATCGCTCCTCCGCCTCCGCCGGCGCCGCGCCTTCTCGAGGTCGCCCTCCTCGTCTTCGTACTCCGAGTCCGACTCGCCCGACTCGAGCAGGGTGGGGCTGCTCGAGCGCGGGCTCCCAGCCGTCGACGAGGACGACTGCGCGAGGCTCGCGAGGGTGTTGCTCAGTCGCTCAAAAGACGACATCTGCCGGAGCCGCGCCTCGTTCCCCTGCGCGTCGCTCTTGTTGCCCTGCTGTTGTGCACCCTCCGTCGCAGGCGGGGGCAGCGCAAACGGCCTCGTCTGTTGACGGCTGCCGACCAGGCTGAAGTTCCGTATCCGCGCGAACGTGCTCTGGTTGGACGTATCCGAGCGGGCGCTGAGGGCGGGAGACGGTGGGGAGAGGTCGGGCAAGGGGAAGTCCTGAATGGGTGCCTTCCAGTAGTTGAAGTCGGTGTACTCGGCCGCCCACTTGCGGTTGATGGGCGGGAACATCTGGTCGACGAGGTCGGTCATGTGGATGTATGACGACTTGTACCCTGCGAGCTCGAGGAGCTCCATCTTGACCTCGCCCGTGGAGTCGATTGTGAAGATGCGCGAGCTGGGGATGCTGACGGAGCGGTAGGACAGCGCGTCTGTGATGCGGTTGCCGAACCCGGCGTAGAAGGGGTTGTGCGACGGTCCGCCGAAGAGCTTCTGAATGTCCCGGAGACACGCCATCTTGAACACCTCAGGTTTCCGCATGATCACCTCGCTGCGACATCATCAGCCTATGAGATATGGAAGACCTGGCAATACACGTACCGGTGCAGAGACGCCATCAAGCGGTCGGGACTCATGATGACGGGACCTTCAGGCAGCTGGTAGTCGTTCTGCTTGATACCCTTCAGGTACTCTCGGGTAGAATCCGCCTGCCCGATGGCTCTCGAAGTAAGGTAGAGGATCTTGTAGCCGTTACGGCAGATATCGGTGTAGAGCTTGGCGACGCCGACGTGCGTCCAGTCCCGACCAATCATCGTGAAGACATGACCAAGGGCATCCGACCTGGTGCGCGAAAAGGAACGGATGTTAGATCGCCACCTCACAGGCAGACAACGGCCACTCACTTGGTAATGGTCCCGTCAATGTCGGACACGACAACCTGGTCCGTATAATCCCAGACGAACAGCCTCGCACTACATGCAGCGACACCAGTCGACGACAGCGAGAACGTCACCGAGTTGGCGCCAGGTTTGAGGTTGAGCGATTTCTGGGGGTGTATATGCGTCAGATCCCGATATGACGAGCAACGCATATAAGCTGCATACCAGCTGGTCCGACGTCAACCGCAGGGTTTTGGCAAACCGCTTCTCCGTCATCTCGCTCGCCTCGGGAATAGGCTGTTGCGTGTTCGACGTCGCAGTTACCCGCCTCGCAGTTGGTACAGGGGGAGCAGACGCAGACGTTGCTGTCCGGCGTATGGCTACCCCTTTAGGTGGGGAGTCGGTTGTTGTCAAGTCAGCCTTGGACTGACAACTTATTAGTTACGGGAATGCAACAACGAGAGCATATTCACGTACACCAGCGACACTGGACGGATCTGAGCTTGTGTGCCCTAGGTCAGGTCTCGTCGTCCCCTCTGCTCTCCGACTCCTGCTCCACCACCGAACCCATGATGACGATGTCGGCGTGCGGGTGCTCGCGTTGTCCTTTCCGGACGCGTCGGACGCGACCGAGGACTCAGTCACTGTGCGTCTGAGACGGCGGTTGTCACCCTCCTCGTCGGACCTCGCGGACTCGTCCTCGGAGAGCGGTTGCGGCGAAACAGGACGTGACGAAACGAGCGATCGCTGGTCTTGCAGGGCCGCCTCTCGCCATGTCACGAGCGCCTCCATGAGCGGTGACCCATCTTGTCGTAGAATATACCTGTTTGCGTGCAGGCATTCAGTACCATGTTAATCGATCGTGACAAGCGGCGGACGTACTTATCGCCTGCCCACCGCAGAACGAGATTTTCGTCCCGCACGACGCTCTCATCGCTCAGGAAGCGCTCGAAGTCGATCTTGCCCTGCTCAAAACATTGGTAGTCCTCCACCTCGCCCGCGCCACCTAAGGAGCCCGCATGCAGCTTCCGACCTTCCGGAGTATCTCGCGTGACGATTGCAAGCTCGAACTCTATCGTCCGTCCCTCGATGAACACACGGAACCGCGTCGGGTCGTTCTTGTCCACCGTCAGCCGCCCACCAAAGCCATAGGGCGCCATGTCCGTATCGGACGTGCTCTCGCGGTCCGCGAGGGCTGCGCGAGTTCGTGCGTACTCGGCGTCCGGGACTTCAGACATCATGCGACCCTTGCCTTTCCTTGGGGAGAGATCCGCCGAGACGCCAGGCAAGGAGCCATGGGGATGCACATGTGCGAATGTTGTACGTATTGGGGTCTTCTGGGGGAAGTTACCCCAATCCCACGTGTACTCCTCCGTGTCAGGAGGGTGGATGGTTGGCAGGGAGGGAAGGTGGGGGCGTCCATCGGAATTAGAGGGTGTGCGTGTGACTGTGGCGGAGGCAGGAAGGCGGGACAAAGAGGTCTCGTACTCGTCCTCATGATCGGGAGGAGGCTCCGAGGTCGCGCGGGGAAAGGGTACTAATGGGGGTGCTTGGGCGGGTGGGGATGGTGTTCCTGCAACAGGCGTCGGGTCAAGTCTTTGTGCGAGATTAATAAGTGTGCTCACTTGATGGACCTGCTGTTCTATCTGAACCTGATGAACTGGAAGGAGAAGAGCCTCTTGGTCTCGTAGAGCCAGACCTAATCGTAGCATCGGAGGCCTCCCGCGCATGTTGACTGGAATGGTACCCCTCGACATCAAACACCATATCTAATCCATGGTGTCATGACATGAACTCAACGAGCATCGCCCCGAAGATGGTGGACTCACCGTTAGTATACTTGATATGAGGCTCGTGCACCGGTTCGGCTCCCTCAGGCAAGGCTTCACCACCGCTCTCATCCATCGTAGGGAAATTCACACCAGTGAACCTCCGGTTGGCCGCAATAGCACTGCGCTTCAGAAACTCGCGGTTGTCCTTCTCGGCCTGCTGGAGACCCTCGAGGATGGTTTTGTCCCTGAGCTTGTCCTCCTCCGCCTTCTCCGCCTCCTTTGCGATGCCTATCATAGCCTTGCCAAGCCGTGCTGTCTTCGAAAGGATGCCGGGTCCCTGTGCCTTGCCATCCTGCGAGTCCGATGATTCGCGCGAGTCTGAGGGGGGAGAAGGGGTGTTATCGCGCGACTGGCTTTCGCCTGTTGCGTCGAGATCGAGGAATTCGGGCTCCTGGCTGCTGCCGGCAGAGTCCTTAACAGCAGGAGAGGCGGGCCCGGCACCGAACCTGCCCGTGTCTCGCGTCTGCGCGTTCGTCTGTCCGGGCTTAGTCGCTTCGAGGATCGGACTGGTTACGAGGTTCTCTGGGATCTCCTCCTCGGTCTCGAAGACAAAGAAGGCTTCCCCAGCCTCGCCAATCTTCATGGAGAAGGGTACGAGTTGTCCATTGACGAACACGTCGACCTACGCGACCGTCCACGTTGAGATGATTGCCAATGGAGCACACATGCGAGTATATGCGCACCTTCTTGTCCTGTGGTCTCAAGACCTGCCATTTTCCAAATCTGACATGGAAAGGCGAGCAGACAAGCTCGGTCTCCTCTTCTGACAGCTGGCCGGGGGGTTGAAGTGTGGGGTGCTCAGGCAGATGCTTGGGTCTGCGCACAACGATGACGTCGATGGCGCCTGTGAGGGTGGAGGGATTGAGGTCCTTGTAGTACTGGTACGGCGCGCTGATTGCGCTGACCGCGCCGCGGAGGTAGTTCATCGCCGTCTGCGACGTTGGCGTAGGAAAGGACGAGGACGAGGACGGGATGGAGTCGCAGCTCGATGGGGCCGCCTCCCCTTCTGTACCCCAGCCAAATCCCGCAAGGCGCTGAGCACACAGACGTTCTTCACACGTGATATTGCCCTCGCGATTGCACGCCGGGAGGTCGACGCAAGGTCGACGTCAGAGAAGGGTAAGCCTTGTGCTAACCATCCGTCGCCAGGAGCTTATCACGTACGAACTGCGGAACATCGTGCGGACGGTCACCGTAGGTCATCGAGCTGGGCAAAGGAGGTGCGCTCCATATCCGACGACTGCCATCCACGACTCGCTGATCACGCACAAGCCTTCCTTTCCGGATGCTTTACACGCCATCGCAAACAAACAGCACTGCTGCCATGGAATTCGGGAGGGCACGAGGCAGCGCATGCAGGCGAAGAATGAACATGGCGGGGCATGAGTGGGTATCGCAGCAAAGTACGCAGATCGAGCAAGCAACACAGCAGCGTTGATGTAACGTATACATGGTGCGTATCAATGGTCTCCGCCGTGACGACCGTGCTCCTCGTTGTACTTCTCGTGCTCGAAGATAGGACCGACCGGGGGCTAAGCGAACAGGTGAGTACAGCTATTATGGAAGTAGTCTTTTGCGGACATACCGGCAGGTTGCGCTCCCTGGACGTGGGTCAGACACAATCAAGACCAAGCACAAGGTACACACATACCACTTGGTGCCATCCGGAGCCTCGGGGGCTAGTGCGGGCGCGCATGAGGACAAGGTAGCCATGGCAAGCACAATACAAGGACTCACGCCGGTAAGGATCAGGGTGCTTCCGTGCCGCAAGGTCTGCCTCGGCCTTAGCGAGGAGGGTGGCGAGCGCACGGGGGTCATGGACATCCCTGGAGGTGCAAGCGCGATGGGGCAGCATGGGTGAACATGAACAAACTTGAGTGCTTTGGGCACGCACCTGTTCCTGTCGAACTCTGCCCGGATGGAGAGGGCGCGCGCTCTCCACAAGTCCCGCTGGACGATCCAGTCTAGCTCATTCTGCAGTATGCGGCGGTAGAGGGACTTGACGTAGGACCTGTGCGCCGCGGTGAACGGCGACGGGAGGGACGACATGGTTTGGTGCTGGACGAGGCTCGGCGCCAGACTCGGGAAGGACGGCGGCGCTTGGGGTGTTCGCACAGTGTGACTGGTGTGACGGTGACGGTGGGTACGCGGCCACGTGACGGACGCGGCTACACGGAAGTGGTTATTTGTGCGGTGTTTGCACGAGTGGGCGTACGGCGAGGATATTACCACGGTTCGAGAGTCGGCGGGACGAGCGCAACGCAAACGGCCAAGGCATCTCTTTCTTCACGACCTCGACTTGTTCCCTGCTCGACGGTTCCACGAAGGCCCTACGCCCACGCGCTCAACGCACACGACACTCCCTCAAGACCCGCAAGACTCAAGGACGTCACGCCTCAAGAACTACGCCCAACATGATTCCCCTCATCCCAACGCTCGCCCTTGCTTTCGTCTCCTTCATCAGCTCAGCGTTCGTAATTCTTCGCATTCTCATCCCCATCCTCCCCCCTCATCCCCTCAGCCGTCGAGTCCGCCCTGTAAGCTGTCCATTATATCCTATTATCGCCCACAGACCAGCTGACAGCACTCACTCTCACAGTCCGAATTTGGTCTTCCTAACTATCGGTCTATCTCTCCAGCAGACAAGAGCCACCTCTGGCTCGCCTCTTGCGACCTCCTCGCCCTCATCATCTTCACATGGCAAGCGTTGAGTGAATATCTCGGTGGCCCCGCCGGCTACTCCGTCATCAATGACCCTGCGGCCGCCGCGAGACTTTGGTTCGCCATGAACCTCCGTCAGACGTGCCTCCTCATCATCTCGGGCTTGACCCTCCTCCACGTGCGCATGGGTCGCTCCGTGTCCTTTGGTGGAAAGCATTGGATGTTGTGGGCCCCCACCCTCATCCTCGTAGCCACTTCAACCGCTCTTGCTGGCGTCCTCGCTGCGACCAACATCAACAGCCTGTTTGTCGGCATGGCCGCCTACTCCTCCGCTGTCGCATTGCTCAGCACTGCTGCATTCGGCTGCCTCGTTGGCACCCTCGTCATCATCAAGCGCAACCTCGCTGCCCTTGACGACATTCGTGACCCTTGGCCCCCCGCCAATGGGGCCAAGGTTGAGGAGAAGCCCCGTCCGAGCTTCGCGACAGAGGACGTCGAGGTGCTCAAGGATGGCTCTTCGTGGATCACATCCCGCGCGAGCTCCCGCTGCGAGAGCGTCTCCGCGTTCTCGTTTTCGACGCACCACACGCACACGCACTCGCGCGCCCCTTCGAACGCGAGCGCGCGCATGCTTCCTCATCCCGCGACGGCGTCGTACCCCTCGGTCGCACCCAAGTCGTCCTTCTGGTTCAATCCGGCCACTCCCTTCGGCAACCGCGAGTCCGTCCCCCCTGTCCCGCCTCTGCCCGCGCCGTACCGTCCCAAGTCCACGACCTCGGCCCAGATCAACGATGACCCCGACCCGTTCAAGAAGCAGGCTCCCCGCACGGGCTCCCAGTCGTCATGGCTCACCGAGCCCTCGCAGTACCAGGCAACACTGTCGAACTGGTCCTTCCCTACCACGCACCCGCCCTCGCCTCCGCCTACTGCAGCGTCGCTGCCTGGTTTAGGCACTGATCTCTTACCCTCGACTGCAGTGTCCCGCCCTATGACCCCTGCTATGGCCAGTGCGGAAGTGCTTGGGGGTTACGGTTACAACGCCGAGGCTGCACAGGCCGAGAAGGGCTTCAATAGCTTCTCGTCGACCGCCTCCCGCGATCTCGACATGTCTATCTTCCGCACTGCGGGTTGGCTCTTGATGATCTGGGTCCCCCAGGTATGTCATTCCTGTTATGATTCTGCGATGTGTCCTGAACAATTTCTTCTGTAGGGTCTTGCTCTCCCGTTCATGTTCATGGTTTCGCCTGGCTCCACCAGCTCAGCCGCCTCGATCTTGTTGATGCTCTCAGTCACGCTCTCTGCGCCCCTGCTCTCGCTTAACCTGCTCTTCCGCTCGCCCATCCCTATTCCCACCGAGCTCTTCGAGACTTACAGCGAGCCCCCTTCCGCTGTCCTGCGCGCGCCTTCTCCCCAAAGCACCGCGGCCTCCTACAAATACTCGCACGAGTACAAGCGCAGCGGGAGCGTCACGGTCGTCGAGTCTCGCCGGAGCACCGACGTATGGCTCACGAATGGCGACGCGGTCGACGGCAAGGGCAAGATTGGTCGCGCGATTGGACTTTTAGGACCAAAGCCCAAACTCGCTGTCCTCCCGCCTGGGGCGAGAATGTGCAGAACGAGGAGCCGCTCACTCCCCCGCTCCCCATGCAGATGCAGCCCGAGCGTTCGCTGCCTCCGACCCCGGCCCAAAGCGAGCGCAGCGCAGAGTTCGGCAGGACCCCCGTCGCCCGCGCAAGGAGAGCACAGGCGAGCTCGTACTACTCCGGCGCCTCTGCAGTGCGGCATTCCAGACGCAGATCCTCATCGCCCAGCGCCACTACTCTGCTCTCGCACAGACTATTGCAGTCCCGCCCTCGCCCACTGCACCTGCGGGCTTTGGGGGCCGCGCGTCATGGACGAGGCAGTCATCGATGTGGCCGTTAGCGGTGTCGAGACCAAGCAGGCGTCGCGCCCCTCGCAGCACCTCCGCGTCCGCTCTGTGTGTCCGTCACCGGCAACCCCAGCACGGAATCGCGTTTCCCGGTCAGCCCTCCGCCAGCGTCGCCTCTCCCGCCCACGCCGCCTTCCGTGCGCGAGCGCAAGGCGCGTCTGCTCTCCCACCGCAAGTCGCACTCGCAATCGTCCTCGTCCGCCGGCTTCTCGTTCGGCCCCATCGCCGGCGACGACATGGCGGAGATCGACGCGCTCTCGGCGAGGGTCCTCCCGCTCCTCGTTCCAGGCTTGACGGTTGGCAACGACGTGCGCGTGCGCGACGATTGGGGATTCAGTCCATCCCCGCGTCAGCCGAAGAAGAGCGGCACGATGAAGAGCTCCAAGACGTCCCGCTTGAGCTTGGCGGATCCGGTACTCTACGGACTTCTCGTCTCCCGTTGGGCACTCGACCCCTGCTGAGCAGAAGCCTGCTCCGAGGGAGGAAGGCGTCTGGTCATCGTCGCAACCACTTCAGTTTGCCCAGGTATGTGATCTCTTCGGTTGTACACATATGAGCAAGTGCTGACCCCCGATTCCCGTTTCTGTAGCCTCAGCCTCGGCAAGGACGGTGTCCACGCGCTCTCGACCTGGCGCAACGACCTGAACGTCGCTCTCGAGAGTAAGTTTGGCCAGTATTCTCCAACACGGTCGACATCAACCGGCGCAACACCGTCTACGGCTATGAGGGCGAGCTTGTCCCCAACTCTGGCTCGCACCTCAACGTCGTGTCTGAGGACGATGAACTGCTCCGTCCGGCTTCGCCTGCCGCGCCCATCCAGCGCGAGCGCCCGTCTCCGCCAGGACCTTCGGCCCCGACACCCTTGCTCTGCCGGCCAACGTAGGCTCAGACCGCACCAGCTCACGCAACTCTCTCGCCACGCTCATCAGTGCCCTCGACCAGGAATTGCGTCTCCCGCACCCACCCTTGTCCGCCGCCTCCGAAATCACCGCTCTTCGACCCCGAGAACTTCGACCCGGCGAGCTTCGACCCCGAGGCCGACGGCCCGCTCGCGTCCAGCACTCCACACGAGTCGCAGCGCACGGCGCAGCACAAGTCCAAGTCACGCCGCCGTGAGAACGACGTCCCGCCCGTGCCCAAGCTGCGCGACGGCCCCAAGCAGAGCCGTCGGTCGAGCATCCGGTACATCGTCTCGGACGAGAACGCCCCTGTCGCCGTCCCTGGTCCTGCCCCCGTGGAGCCCGAGAACGCGCCGTCGCGCAGCAACAGCGGGAAGAGCATCGCATCGTGGTCTGCACGCGCCATCCGTCCGCTCGTGCCCAAGTCGCCGAAGAGCAAGCCAAGGCCAAGGCGCAGAAGGCGAACATGAAGATCGCGTCCCCGCCGGGCGGTGGTCTGCGCCCGCTCTCGCTCCTCCAGGACCGCGACGTGAACCAGGAGACGAAGCCGCTGAGCTTTGGCAAGAAGAGCAAAGTCGCGGACGAGAACGCTGATCCGTACTCGGCCGCACCGGGCGGGCTGGCCAAGATGAAGTCGGGGTTCAAGCCCCTCAAACTGTCGCGCTCGGAGACGACGAAGGAGCGCGCTGCGCTGCGCCAGAAGGAGGTTCTCCCTGACGTTGTCGTCCGCCCGCCCTCGGAGGTCGAGCGCGGGGTGCTCGGGTACGGCTGGGCCTGAACCCGGGACTCTCGCATCTGAACCCTGAAGCCCAAGACCGATAGGTACCCACTGACAATGACACTCTCGTGCTGAGGTT